>FXXK01001616.1:0-99976 GCA_900184695.1 Betula pendula | reverse complement strand
AAAATAAATATTAATTAAATAATGTTTAATTTAAAGATTATTAGTATTTCTTTTTTGGATACAAAATTACTTATTATTATATTTAAGTTTTTCTAACATTCTATTTTCAATTACTTATAAATATATATATATATATATATATATATATATTATATTTACTGAGTAAGTCGGCTGACTTAATAAACAAGTTATTTTAAAAGAAGTAAAGTTTAAAATTAATACAAAAGGTAGTTATGAATTATATATGATATTTTCACAAATGGTGAGTCTGATCCTTGATATTATGCCCTTTTGACAAAAATTGTATTTAATTTTTAAAATAAGGAGCATAATCTCGGCAATTGAACACCTATATTTAAATGCAGAAAAATATTTCATGGATACAATATAAATAGTCATATGTTAATAATATGGTTTACCCCAGACATTACCCCTACAGGGTTTGTGCATCTCAAAGGACTTCTGGTATAACTCCAGTGCTCCGGACATTGCACAAACATACCGTCTTACACTAGTAGCTCGACCTCGGGTGGCCTACACTGATTAGCAAAGCCGTAATAGTGACCCTACTCAAAGAATGGTGCCTGGTCACTAAACTTAACCATTGGATCCAAGGCCCTCATCATAAAAAAACGTTTGACCATAGAATCAACTTGTATTAATAGTGAGGCCATAGTCGTTCTACCGCACGTACTAGTGTGCCATAACTTTACTATACATATATTGTCCATTTATTCCAAAAATGGGAAAATGTATATAAGCAAATAATGTCATGTCATAAAAGCGGTAAACTTGATCATTAAGGGGACCATACTCAATCATCTGACATATCACACTTTTAAATTTGCAGTTTCATTACTCAGTTAAAGTACTTACCTTGACTGCTCATTGATAAGTGTTGAATGTTACACATTCAAGCCCCTTAATTCACATATGGTAATCCCTTAGTTTCATTATAATATGATGTTTTGTATTGTTTTTGTGTTTTTCCCTTATTTTGTAGGTTTTGGAAGAAAATAAGTCAATTCTATCAATTCGGGCTTAAAACACATTAACTGTTGCAAAGCTGCTGAACATTTGACCATTGTGCACTATTTTGGCCATAACTCTTAGCTCAAAACTCGGATTAACACAAGGTCAAGAGCGTTGGAAAGAGGACTCAGAAAGGAATAAATCATTAAGCAAAACCTAAAGCAGATAAGGCTCGCTCGAGCGACTTATCAAGGTGGCTCGAGCGACTTTGCGCGGTGAATAGTAACGTCGGCATACCCGATTTGAAAAAATCCTAAACCTACTCCAACTCAATTTTGAACTTCCTAGGGTGCACGAAATTGACTAAGGTTGTTCCTAAACTCTATAAATACTCCCCTAAGTCCTTCAAAACAAAGACACAAGCTAGAGGAGAAGAATCAAAGGCTTCAAAGAAGAGTTTTTCTTAGTTCTTTCTTTCTTTTTAGTTTTTCTTTGTTATTTTTTTATGAGGATGATGTTCATCCAAATTATGTGTAGCTAATACTTTAGTTAGGGCTCGATTGAAGCCCTAATCATGTCTCTTTAAGGTTTCAATTTGTCTTGCTACAATTTATGTTTTGATGCTTAATTGATTTATCTTGGGTTTTTGTTTGTTCTTTATATGGGTTATGTATGGGTTTGATCATCTTATGCATATAACATGTGTAGAGTGTTATCTAGGTCAATTTAGATGACTGAGTGCTAGGTCTAGTAGAGTGACAAAAGAACCAATTGTGGGTTCTTGAGGTAATTAACATGAAAGACCGGAATATACACCATGTTCTAGGTTTTAGTGTGTTTGTCGATCTCCATAGATTTATGCTTTCTTGAGGAACAACTTAGTATACACCCATGCTAAATCCCTCAAGAAAGAAAAGAGATAGAGTATACACCCATGTCTAATCTCGTTGTTTAGGGAGATCAATAGCTTTTGGAGTATACACCCATGCCCTTAGGCTGGGAAACATTGAGAAGCCCTAGCCTTTTATTCTTATTATTTCAATTTAATCTTTAATATCGTTCCATTTAAGATATTTTCTTAGGAATTGCTTTTTAAACATATTTTACCAATCCTCGTGGGAATGATCTCGTATTTGCCGTCTATATTATCGTTTTGATCTTGTTCACTTGCGAGTAAAACGTGCATTTATTCACCTATTTGTTTAGGTGGATATTTGTACAACACTCATCTAAAGCCTCAGACATCACGTGCCTCTCCGTTAACTGTAAAATAACCCTACAACATGCTAAGAACGTAATTTCTTGCTAATCGTGGGGTGGTTCTTTGTCTTAAAAACCCTTATTTTGGCATTTATGGTCACCATTGAACATTTGACACAATTATCGAACATTCTGTCTTGAAGATGGAACGTTCGATTTAGAATAGTGGAACGTTCGATGTAGGTTTAGAATATATGAATGCTTAAAAACTTCTACCAAACCTAACCACAACTATACATAGACTTAAAACAGTATCAAGGAACATAGAAAACATACATTTTAAGAGGTAAAACACAAGGTCATCCATTTTATCAAAATCTTTTGAAGAGTTAACATAAAAGCTTTTAAATCATCATGACATAGTTTAAAAACTTAAACATAGCCATAGCTTACGTAAAACAATGAAATACAATATAAGTAAGACTATAGATTCGAAGGTTACCCTTGGAGAAGATAGTTTTCTTTAAATAAGAACATTCCCTTAAAAATCCTCGTCAAACCTTTGACAAATGATTTCTGAAAGTTTTGGTCGAGCATGAATGGGTTTTTCATGAGGGTAGGGTATATTTTATAGGAGGATGGGGTGAAAAGCTGGTTCCCTACATAAAATCTATTTTGGGACATGATTGAACGTTTGATATACAACATCGACAATTGATCTATTGATATAAGAGAATCTAGAATTTCTCATGAAACATTTGATAAAAGAATCGAACATTCTATAAAAATACCGAATGTTTCACAAAAGCATCGAACGTTTGATGTACCGTACTGACACCTTCTGAACATGTGTAGGCTTTGCAGAGAACATGATTGTATTGTCCATTATCGAACGTTTGAAGGTGCCCATCGAACGTTTGATGATTGCCTGTTCTGAATTAAAATATTATTTTATTGCTTTATGAAAATGGGTGAGTGTTTTTAATCAAAACCTTTTGTCAAATATTTTGAAAAACCACTTTTAAATATTTTGGGGCATTACAACATTGGGTGATCGACATGAAGCATTGTAGAAAATCTCTCTTCAAGAATGAATCCAAGTCTTTTGTTGGTTAAACAAGGTGATAGGGAACATTCCCCTTGTTTTAGGATCAATAAGAATGTTTTATTTTGTATCTCAGGCCTGGGTGGGTTTCAGTGAAATTTACTTGAAACAAATGTACAAGGGTGAAAAGTATCTCACGGGGTACAATGAGATAAAATATAAAGTTCGAATCTGGTGACTTAATGAAAAGATGTCACGAAGGATTTAATTGAATGTTATCAAAATATGAATTAGAATGCAGTCACATTTGTTTAGTGGAATTATCTGTGATTTTTACTCAGGTGTAATGAGTCACTTGATGACAAAATTTCTCAAATGACTAAGGAGCTAATTCTATTTTCCTTCAGGTCCCTTCTTAAGCTGATGTAATTCTATGTCCCTCAATTATTTAATTAAAGATTTATTTATTTAAGTTGTTTTTATTTAAATAAAAATTGGCTTTGAATTTATATTCAAGCTTGTTTTATTTGATTAAAAACATGTGGGTTAGGAGAATTTATTTCTAAGAGCCTTATATGACGAGGTTTGGGCTAAAGGAATTAATTTCTAGGCTCAGTCCAAAGGGTAAGGAGCATTAGGCCCAAGAGATGAAAACAAGGGGCCCAAGCTAAGTCCAAGAAAGAAAAGGGCTATGGATAAACCCTAGCCCTAGTTGGCCAAGGGGAGAGTATTCTCTCCCCCATGGCCTACGGCCACTAGGGGTATTATCCCTAGTGGCTTCACAAATCCCTATTTGGGAATTGTTTTCATTTTTCTATTTTTCAAATACACATCGTAATTGGATTCTAGAATCTTCTCCACCTCATCTTTAAGTAAACCTAAATTTATAAATAGAGGTTCATAAGAAGCAATACACACAAGTTGAACACTACAATTGAACACAAGTAATAGAAGGTGTCAAAAAATATTTTAGAGAGTTTTTTACTCTCATGCTTCTAGTTGTGAGTCCACACTCACAGTCATATTGAATCATCAAGAAGAAGATCTGAAGATTGAAGAACTTTGTTCTTCGTATTCATCACGTTCTTCGTGTGCTTCGAAGCTCCTTCAAGTTCTTCATGATTCTAGTTCTCGAAGATTCAAAGTTCTTGGTGGTCTTCATGTTCTTCATCAATCTTCAAAAATCATCAACAACAAACATGAAGAAGCATTCCAAACCACATGCAAATATTTCTAAATGCCTAAAGGATGCCCACATGATTTGTAAGTAACTACAAACTTGTTTTTTCTTTTATCTCTAGAATTATCAAAGACTATGATTTCTCTTGAAGTATATTTCGATCATATGCTTTATGTTTTTTCACTGCATATGATGTTTTTATTACATGATCTCCAACAATTGGAATCAAAGCAAACTTCAAAGAAACATAGTTTTTTATTTTCTAGCATGATATTTTCGGCCATGCATGTTGTTTGGTATAGATTTTTGTTCCAATGGCTACAATGAAATTGATTGATCGTTCATCAACCTTAAACATGTTCATTAACATGATAGGAATAGATCTAGAATGTTTCAAATTAATAGGAGCACATTTGGTATTTTATTTACAATTTACCATGCAAAATAGTGTTGCCGTATTTTACTGCAAGGGCTGCTACAATTACGAATTTTTTGTAATGCATTAAACAACTTCCAAAATTATTTGAAGATTATTTTCTCCATGTAAAATTAGTGGTTGACGCAATGCAAAAATTAGAGTCAGGTTTTGAATTTTGTCAAAGGGTTTCTGGTCCATTTTTCATTCATTGACAGTTTCTGGAATTTCAGATTTCCAGCAGCAACTGTTTTGTTTTAAATTTTTTGCATGACTTTTGTGTGCTTAAAAATTAATATAACAATTGATTTCACATGTAAAAAGGTTGGTTGATGAATTAAAAAAATTCATATCGATGTTTTGAATTTTTTATAAACACAGTTTCAAGGTTTTCCAAACGTACACCAATTCTGGAATTTTAAAATTCCTGGAACATTTTGAACTTGTAATATTTTCTTTTGATGCGTAATCATGGAAATAAATTTCTTTGATTATGAAATATATTATAGGAGGTATATAACATGTTTGTGATCAAAGGAAAAAAGGTTTTCAAGTTTGTTAAATATGTTTTAAAAGGAAACACTTGAATCTTTGATTCAAGAGTTTAAGGTTAAAACACAAGAGATGAAATCAATGTTGTCTTGTTTATTTTGATTACATTGAAACATGTTTGCATTCATTATTTTGCTTTTTGAATTTCATGATTGTTTTATACTTGCCACATCAAGAGTTTTACTTATGACCATGCAATGGGTAATAACTATTAATTTAATCTATGGTTATACAGGCACCACTTTGTAGTGGGGTCGGGTCGCCACCCTTAAAGGTGTAATACATAGGATTTGATATACCTTAGGGGCGGCAAGTCTTTGGCAAGATTAAGGTTTTTCCTAAAACTCTAAACCTAATCCAAGAACCATAAGGATTTATCCAAAAGATTCTTTGACCTACTTTTGGTAAATAATTTCCTAAAAGAGTTGGTTGTGATATTGTTCACAAAACTTAAGCATCCAACCTAGTTGGAGTAAGTGTTTAAGATCTATATTAGGAAACTTATGAATAAAGATTGTTTTGGAAAGGATTGTTTTCCAATTATGGAAAGATATTTCCAAAATTGAGAAAAGGTTAAGGGTGAGTTTCTTAGTGGGAGTAGGAGTTTAAAACTCCTAGGACCTTGTAAATGATTTGTTCCTACTTGGGAGATGATTTACTAATTTTATATTAAACGACCATGTCATGGAAAGGTAATCTCCTAATTAGGAAATAGATTGGATTCAACTCTAAGAAATTAGAATACCTAATAGGATAAGGATTTTAAGTTTGTTAAAATTACTTACGAGATTAGGAAGATAATCCACTTGAAAAGATAAGAGAATAAAACCCATTAGTTTAAAATATCAAGTGGGAGAAAATTTTTTTTTGAATCTTAACAGTCTCCAACATAGGTCTGCAGTAGTGATTAAAGTAAGAGCATCTTGTCTTGCCCTTGAGCCTTGCTTCCATGTGGAGGATGTTTTTTATTTTACGGGTTACAAGTAGATTTTCGATAAGGATAGAGGAGAAGTGATTATGTATCAAGAACGATCACACCACCGTGGAGTTACTTGACAATCACGACAAATCTACTTGATGGTATTCACTTAACTAATTTAGGGTATTAACCTCCCCGTAGAGCTATGTTATTCTAAAATTAGAGACTGTGGTAAAACTGGCAGTTTATTAATGACATAGTAGTATTAATGGTTTTTATTAATGACTAACTAGCATTAATAATGAGATTAAGGTCTCGCCTAGTCCGGGTGGTTAAGAGCATCTTGTCTTAGCCTTGAGCCTGCTCCATGCGGAGGATGTTTTTTATTTACGGGACTAGGTTGTCGTTGCTTTTATAATATTATATGTTTTCTTTTTGATTTACATATTGTTACTTAATTGCTGAAACATACCCTAATAACTTTCTTTAATTCTTTCAATTTTCATTACATTTGATTTAACTTTGCCTGTTGGTCCTGTTATAATCTTGTCACAACATAACTATGAAGAATGGAAAATGCAATACGACAAATCTTTGACACAAAGAGGGCACCAAATGGTGCAGAGTCGTCCAGGTTACACAGGACTGAAGTCCAAAGATGGGCAGAGTTGTATCAATCGACAATTAACTTGTTAGATTAAAGGAACTTGGTTTACTAAATGAAACAGTAAATGATCAATCTAGCATTGATGACATTCTCAGAACTATCATACATTCATATGAGGGGATCAGGATGAAGAATAATGGCAAAGAGATTTGCACTTCATTAGATACCTTGAGTGGGGTAGTTGAGAGCATGGTAAGCCCGCAAGGTATAGAGGTTGGCAGCACTTCCTACTCGAAACCGAAAGGTGAAAAGGGAAAGGCCGAGGGTGATGGTGAGATTTCTGCCATTGGTATAAATAAAGCTGAAAGCATATCCAAGGGCAAAGCCAAGGGGATCTGTTTCTACTGCAAGGGTAGTGGACATGAGTGGAGCAATTGCCCAGAGCATCGACTCAAGTATGCAGGTAAAGGCTATTCTCTTTCTTTGTTATATTCATGTTTAGTAAATCCCAAGAAAACTTTCTTGGAGTGTGGATTTGGAATCTAAACATATTTTCAATTTATTGTAGAGGCTACATGAAGCCAGAAGAACAAGAAAATAAAAGAAAGAACCTGAGTTTGAGGAAGGACTACTCCAAAATTGAAATCATATGATAAACTATGTTAAATATATATATATATATATATATATATTTTTTGTAAATTAACTTTTTATTGCAATAAGGAAAATTGTTTTACAATTCAAGTTTTGCTTATAATTTAAATTATGATTTGTGATCTTGTTAGAATCTTTAATTACCATGAATGTTTATTCTTAAGAATAAGGCCTTATGTATGTGTTTTACTTCTTCATCCATCAACGATCCAAGGGCTAGTTTGGATGCGTCCTAGAGGCCCATTGGATCTTAATAAGATCCTAGTCTAAGTATCCTTGTTGGAGGATTCAATGAACAAGTGGTTTCCTATTTTTGAAAGAACTATAGGAAGGTGTCTTGATTAGAATATATTTTTGATTTATTCTTGGGTAAAAGAGATAAGTTTTACAAACATATCTCAAAGAATAAGTTAATAAAAAATGTGGATAATATCTCGGATACACTTTGGTGAATACCAAAGATGGTATGAGATATTGAGAATAAATAGTAATAAAAGCATACTCTTCTTAATTAAATACTTAAAGGATAATTTTAAGAATTAAAAAGTCTTTGAAAAATTTTATATCTAAGAAAAAGGGTAAGGATATTCTAAAGGATTCTTCAAATACTAAGAAAGGGTAAATAGAAAATGTTGCTAGACATTTTCAGACATTTTATTGAAATATAGTACATGTCATATTGTAGTGAGAGTATAGATTCTGTATTTGAATTATATCCCATGTAAATACAATAATAATGGTTTGGATGTGGATAAAAGTTATGTTAGTTGGTGATCCAACTAATTCTGACAGTTTGTAGAGATGCCTCAGGCATCAACACTCAGATGTTGAACATGAGTTTACAAGTGGGGATTATAATAGATGGGAATGATACAACCTTTAAAGTATTGGTGGTAAAGTATTTTTCTCAAAAAGATGGGGATCAACTATGAGAAAAATTTTCATCAGACCCACACTTAGTCTATTAAGGTTAAATGTCATGAATATATAAGTATGACATTTGTATCTTCAAGATACACATACACAAGTATTTAACTAAGAGATCCAAAGGCATTAATATGCATATATCCATGTTATTAGAACATCAATGCATTAATGAAACAACATGTACGGTATAGATGTTAAATTAGAAATAGTAATACCCAGTATTGATAAAAGTCCTACATCATAGGTTAATGATGTTAGAAGGTTATCAATAGTCAAAATTCAATGGGTTATTGACAAGTTGTCAAAAGAAGTGTCACTAAAAGTAAGACTCATTACTTTCAAAGTAAAATAGTAAGTGGGAGGAATACAACAAAATGTTCTGACAACTATAGGTTGTCAATTCCACTGGAGGATCAAAGATAGTTTGCAACTCTTGATGCAAATGTTATCTTAAGGACGAGATGTCTCTTACAAAGAATCCATAAGCAGATAACGGAAATGGTGGAATTCTAAAAGGAGACTAAGTGCTGTAAAAACCTTTTCACTGGATAATTGCCATCGTAAAATGTAATACCCCAAAGTTTAAATAAGATTAAGGACTTGTTTTAGAGCCTTAAACATTTAGGAGCACGTTTGAAGATTTCATGGAACGTTCAGCGCCTTGTTCCAACGTTCGATCTTTTCGTGATGCACTATACAACACTGTTCACCTGAGGTCACGAATTTGTACCAAACATTCGATACTTTTATCAAATGTTCGATGGAAACCCTAGGATCGTTGGGTAATAGTACATCAAACATTCGATGTCGTACCACCGAAAGTTTGATGAACCTAAAAACCCATCAGTCCTTAACCAGACGCTTCAGCCCTATAAATAAAAGCCCTACCCCTCTCTTCTACTGTTCATTTTCGACTTGGAACTTAGAGAACCCTTGTGTTTGTGTAAGGAAGAGAGTTTGGAAGAGGAGGAAGCTTTTGGGTTTTCAAGGTATCCATCCTAGCATAGCTCGTTTTTATGTTGTTATTCACTTATTGTTACTTTGTTAGTTAGTTGAGTCTTAGTTGCTGTGTTTTTAGCGTTAGGTTGTTCATTAAGGTTGATTTAAGGAGTTTAGCACTTCAAACCCTATTTTTGAAGTATGAAATCCCTTATTTTCCTTGGTAAGACCTTAGGAAGATCTTAGAAGATATTAGAATCCAAAAAGGAACGAGGTTTTGGTCCATAATGGGTTTTTGGACCATATCAAACGTTCGACCTTCCTGGTCAAATGTTTGATATTCAGGCCTAGAAGGTTTGACCTTCTCGTCAAATGTTTAATGCTCGGACAAAAAGTCCTTTTGGGTTGTTAGAGGCCTAGAATTTGTTTAGCTTATGTATAAGACTAATGATAAGATCATTTATTAGATTCAAAAGTTTGAGACTGTGTGAAAGACTATTTGGTTGACCCCTATAACTCAAGTTATTTTTCTGCATAGCATGACTATTATATGTACAAAACAATCATTTTCACAATTCTCATGAAATACCCATTTTAGAGTATATTTGAACTTCATTTTTATGAAAATGATTGCGATTAACAAGTGATAAGGGCTGAATGTTACACATTCAAGCCTCTTAATTCACATATGATAATCCCTTAGTTTCATTATAATATGATGTTTTGCCTTATTTTTGTGTTTTTATTGTATTTTGCAGTTTTTAGAAGAAAAGAAGTCAATTATATCAACTTGGGCTTAAAACACATTAACTATTGCAAAGCTGTTGAGCATTTGACCTTTGTGCACTATTTTGGCCATAAATTTTAGCTCAAAACTTGGATTAAGGCAAGGTCAAGGGCGTTGGAAAGAGGATTCAGAAAGGAACAAGTCATTCAGCCAAAGTTGAAGCATATAAGGTGTACTTGAGCAACTTTTCAAGTGCGCTCGATCGACTTTGCACGCTGGAAAACAGTAACATCGGCAGCTTGTTTTGGAAAGACCCAAATCCAACTCCAACTAGATTTTGGACTTCCTATGGTGCACAAAATTGACTAAAGTTGTTCCTAAACTCTATAAATACTCTCATAAGTCATCAAAAACAAACACACAAGCTTGAGGAGAAGAATTAGAGGCTTCAAATAAGAGTTTTTCTTAGTTTTTCTTTAGTTTAAGTTTTTCTTTGTTATTTTCTTATAAGGATGATTTTCATCTGAAGTATGTGTAGCTAATAATTTAGCTAGGGCTCAATTGAAACTCTAATCATGTCTCTTGAAGGTTTCAATTTGTCTTGCTACAATTCATGTTTTTATGCTTAATTGATTTATTTCGGATTTTTGTTCGTTCTTCATATGGGTTATGTATGGGTTTGATCATCTTATGCGTATAACATGTGTAAATTGTTATCTAGGTCAATTTGGATGACTGAGTCCTAGGCCTAGTAAAGTGAAAAAAAGAACAAATTGAAAGCTCTTAGATTAATTGATAAGTGCTGAATGTTACACATTCAAGCCCCTTAATTCACATATGGTAATCCCTTAGTTTCATTATAATATGATGTTTTGTCTTGTTTTTGTGTTTTTCTTGTATTTTGTAGGCTTTGGAAGAAAAGAAGTCAATTCTATCAACTCAGGTTGAAAACACATTAACTGTTGCAAAGCCGCTGAACATTTGACCCTTGTGCACTATTTTGGCCATAACTCTTAGCTCAAAACTTGGATTAAGGCAAGGTCAAGAGCGTTGGAAAGTGGACTTAGAGAGGAACAAAACATTAAGCAAAATATGAAACAGATAAGGTTCGCGTGAGCGACTTATCAGGGTGGCTCGAGCGACCTTGCGCGGTGAACAGTAACGTCGGTTGACCCGATTTGGAAAAATCCTAAACCTACTCCAACTCGATTTTGGACTTCCTAGGGTGCACGAATTGACTAGGGTTGTTCCTAAACTCTATAAATACTCTGCTAAGTCCTCCAAAACAAGGACACAAACTTGAGGAGAAGAATCAAAGGCTTCAAAGAAGGGTTTTTCTTAGTTCTTTATTTCTTTTTAGTTTTTCTTTGTTATTTTCTTATGAGGATGATTTTCATCCGAATTATGTGTAGCTAATACTTTAGTTAGGACTCGATTGAAGCCCTAATCATGTCTCTTTAAGGTTTCAATTTGTCTTG
Organism: Betula pendula; assembly: GCA_900184695.1. NCBI lineage: Eukaryota > Viridiplantae > Streptophyta > Magnoliopsida > Fagales > Betulaceae > Betula > Betula pendula. The sequence goes on along the minus strand of FXXK01001616.1, from coordinate 88,361 downwards.
CTACAGTTTATGTCTTGATGCTTAATTGATTTATCTCGGGTTTTTGTTCGTTCTTCATATGGGTTATGTATGGGTTTGATCATCTTATGCATATAACATGTGTAGAGTGTTATCTAGGTCAACTTGGATGACCGAGTCCTGGGCCTAGTAGAGTGACAAAAGAACCAATTGCGGGTTCTTGGGGTAATCAACATGAAAGACCGAAATATACACCAAGTTCTAGGTCTTAGTGTGTTTGTCGATCTCCATAGATTTATGCTTTCTTGAGGAACAACTTAGTATACACCCATGCTAATTTCCTCAAGAAAGAAAAGAGTTAGAGTATACACCTATGCGTAATCTCGTTATTTACGTAGATCAATAGCTTTTGGAGTATACACCCATGCCCTTAGGCTGGCAAACATTGAGTATCTTGACATGAATGTAGCATTGTGCATATTGTTTACTTTATTCGAGTATGATTAGCGGTGGATATCGAAGCCCTAGCCTTTTATTCTTCTTATTTCAACTCAATCTTTAATATCGTTCCATTAAAATATCTTCTTAGGAATTGCTTTCTAAACATATTTTAACAATCCTCGTGGGAATGATCTCGTGCTTGCATATTATACTATCATTTTGATCTTGTGCACTTGCGAGTAAAATGTGCATTTATTCGCCTATTTATTTAGGTGGATATCTGTACAATAGGCATGTTGATGGAGAAAAGTAGTGAAGAAGCCATAGAGCTCTTTGAGACTTTAAGTGAGAACTCCTAACAATTCTCATCCTGAGGGAGGCAAGGACTCAAAGGAAATGGCGTGTATGAAGTCAATATTAACAATGGAGTCCAAGATAAAATGGCTACATTGGAGAGGAAATTGGACATGCTAGTGAAAGTCATGACTTCTCAAAATATCTCTCTCATTCAGCAAATTGCAAAAGTTGAGGTATGTACCATATGTTCTCATTCCGACCACACCACTGAGACTTGTCTCATGTCTTCATTTACGGATCAAGAGCAATTAAACTATGTGGGACAGAACAATTTCCCTCCTAAGAACAATCCGTACTCCAACACTTACAATGCAAGGTGGTGCAACCACCCCAATTTTTCATGGAATAATAATCAAAATGTGCAGAATCTAAAGGGCAACAAAGAAATTTCCAACAAGAGAATAATTATCAGGCTCCACCACAAGTGATGCAACCCAATTCGGAGCAGAAAAAGAATGATCTTAAGGGGGCCATACTCCAATTCATAACCGCACAGCAATAGACTAATGCTCAAACTAGTCAGTCTATTCAAAAATTTGAATCAACAACTAGCCAGGCCATTCAAAGATTGGAAATACAAGTGGGGCAGATGGCCAAGGAGATGAGCGAGAGGAAGAGGGGTGAATTCCCATCCCAAACAATACCCAATCTAAGAGGACATGAGTAGGTCAATGCTGTGACATCTCTTAGGAGTGGTAAGGTCATTGATAATAAGGTGGGAACGGAAAAGGAAGTAGAAGCACCTCCAACAAAAGCCACAACCTCCAAAAAGGTAATTGAGAGGGAGTATGTAACATTGCCACCCTTCCCTCAAAGGTTAGTGAAACCCAAGAAAGAAAAACAATTGCTGGATGATTTTGAAACTTTAAAGAAAGTTGAAATCAATATTCCTTTACTTGATGCAATTAAATAGATTCCATCTTATGCCAAGTTCTTAACGGATTGTTGTAGTAACAAGAGAAAGTTTCAGGAGCATGAGCAAGTTGCATTAATTGAGGAGGTAAGTGCGGTTTTGTTAAGAAAGTTACCACCTAAGCTGAAAGATCTAGGTAGTTTTACTATCCCATGCAGAATTGGTGACAAACTCTTTGACCGTGCTTTGTTAGACTTGGGGCAGGTATTAATTTACTGACTTATGAGGTTTATGAGAAATTGAGTTTTGGGGAACTTCAACTAACCTCAATTACATTGCAATTGGCCGACAGAAGCATCAAGCGACCGAGAGGTATTTTAGAAAATGTCTTGGTCAAGGTAGATAAATTTATTGTGCTTGTTGATTTTGTTGTCCTGGATATGGAACAAGTACCCATGTCATCGTCCTTACCCATCATTTTAGGTAGATCCTTTATGAGCACTGTTGATACTAACATATATCCTTTAAGGTGTTTGATGCAATGAAGTTACCACAAAATAATCATGAGTGTTTCAATATTAGTGTGGTCCAAAGCACTGCTAAAGAAATTTTGCAAGTACACAGCATTGATCCTTTAGAGGTTGCCATAACTCATAACCTCACAAAGCCGGAGCATGAACGTGTTATTGACATCATTTGTAACGCCCCAGTTTCTATGCAATAGAACCGTAAGCAGAAACCTCCAATTTCCACGTGACATTACTACTTCAGAGATCAGTCTCACAGCGGATATATTTTTTTCTTTTAAAAACACTAAGGAACAACAAAATTACACAATAGAGCTGACTGAAATACCTCGTGAATTAAAATACATTAGATGTTTTAATATTACAAACATGTGCATACCAGACGCACCAAATAAAAGATAGTTGCAGCATATGCCACAAACGGCATACAATTGCAACCTCAAGTTGTTTATATATATTACAAACCATAATTAATAAAAACCAAAACACACAAAATACAAAGAGACATATTCACAGAAAAATAACATCTATTTCGGGATATAGTACATCCCTATATAGAAGTTTCTAATAATCATCAAAACTGACGAAGGGGTCTTCGCCTTCGCTTCCTACATCACAGTCTATGTAAACATGACATCATCACATTTACATAGGCAAACAAGTGAGTCTACTGCATCCCAATATAAATAGGTAATTGAATTAGTGAATAAGCATATGACAAATATAATGAATGAAATTAATGGGTTTTCATACATCGTTGTGAAGGCTTTGTTCAGTCTTAATGTAGCATGAAATTACACTCCACTCATAATAGGCCAACCCCGGATTAACGCACTGTTACACCTCCCCCTCTTAGCAAATTATTGGTTTGCACTGGAACCGACATTCCAGCCTCTGTTCTTATTACTTGGTTAAGGGACAAGGCTCTTACCTACTAGATTAGCCATCTCTCCCGCCACATCACCAGCTGGGACAAGACCTTTTTTTGTCCACTGGATCAGCCATCTCCCCCGCCACATCACCAACTTAGTGTCACATCATTACCATTTCACAGAGTATGCATATGTATTGTATGAGCAAGTTATAACACATGCAAATGAATAAATAATAACTGAATATAAAAGAAAACAACGTCAGCCCCAGTAAGTACTTCCATACTTACCCTACTTTTGCAGAATAACAGTAATCCACCTCTGCCTAGCAAGAGGGATACACAAATAACATACATCAGTGACCAATCAATAATAATTGGTCAGTCTTTAGGATCCTTGCTCTTAGCCTTTATTATTATCCATCACTTCATTTTCATTACTTGATCTTATCCATACATATACTCATATATATATACAAGTCATATTTGTCAGTATTCTCACATATTGTTCATAAATTTATTCAAAGCATTTAACTTATGAAATCTCACATAAGTGAGGACATGCCATAAGGATCCCGTTGACAATAATGTAAATCATCCAATATTGAACTAGAATACCCCACCAAAGTAAGAGCATAATTCAAGATGAGTATTTAAACAAACAAGAGGTAATACTGCATAAACGTCCCCACTATTAGTAAGGGCTTATTATGAGTTATATGTATAATATTGTAAGAATCTCTTATAGTCAATTTTCACTCAACTTCATGCTTATACCGTAAAGGGCAGGGCCATCATAACGTTTTCACATGAGTTTGAGTGTTATCCACTATAAGATTAAAAATAACAACCAACAAACAATATATAGGTTGATTTTATAAGTCATTTAAACCTTTTTCATTTTCCTTTGAAAACAAGCTTTGCTTGCTCCCATTTTTAATTCTTTTGAGCACTTTAGGATCCTTGAGCTAAACAAATAACAAACACACTTCAAACATACATTAGATGCATCAAATATATGTTTGATAAATCAAATAACAGCAAAGAACACTAGCAAAGCAGATTAACATCAAAAATCCACAAAAATACTCCATAGAGGTCAAATGGGTGTAGGATGAGTTATTGGTATTTTCTCATGATTGCAAAGCCCAAAGATCAATGGAAACATGATACAAAATATTTTTAGAACCCTCCTAATTGATCATACACAGCCCGTACAAGCAGGTTGTGAAAAACCACAAAAATTCCTCAACACCCCTCTATTGAGCCGGTTTTGAAGCTAAGTAGGGAGGTTGATGTTTTCATACCTCAAATGGACACCAAAGTGACTTCTAAGGGATGGAATACCTTCTAGATACCTCAAAGATGTTTGCGTATGAGTTCTAGACAGTTTGGAGAAGAACTCCTCAAAAACCCCTAGGTGCTGTGAGAGTGTGTGAGTGAGAGGAAGGAGAGATTTTCTGCACGTATTGCATGGATGGAGTGATCTGGCTGTGGGGCTCACATCCTTTATTTATAGGAGAAGCTAAGGCTTCTAGATAGCCAGTACACACGTCCAAACCAAGCCAAGCTTCCATGGAAAGTTAACTTTTCATGCAAGTCACCAAAAAGTCTTCCAAAAGTCAAGATCACTTTATGACTTTTTGCCTTTTTGTTCCCTCTTCCAGTAGCTGGACCCACTGCCAAGTGTCAATACCCTAGGCTTCCAAATCAGTGAAGAGCCAGCCCTACCTAATGGATTTTAGCAATTTTAAGCTAATTTCGACAGTTGGAAGTTTTAAGGCTCGGGTTTTAGGCCAAAAGTCAACTATCTCAGAATTGAATTCCAATTTCACCAAACCAAAGTAAAAACCATATATATACTAAATAGAGTTCATTTATGATATAAAATCAAAATTGTGAAACTCCATTTTAGAAACAAGGCCCGGGTCAAAAGTGTCATGTAAGCGATGAATAGTCATCTTTATGCATAAAAGGTCAACGGATTGACTTTTTTCGAAAATCTACTTTGTCGTAGAGGGTTTCAATACAAGCATAACGGGCTTTAGTTTGAGTAAAATTGAGTTCATTTGAGTTAGTTTTTGATACTTACAAGATTGGTCGTTAAAAAACGATCATTTTCTAAAGAGAGTTTTAAGGGTTTTAACCAAAAATCTCTTAAACTTCATGAACGCCTCTAAAACCATTACCATAGCTAAATGATAATGTTTCCACAACATATATAATTTAGTTAAATAATATGTTTAAGAGATTAGAATTTCTCGGGCGTCACATCATTGATGCCACGCACTCTTTTGAGGCTTCTACACCTCATCTAAGAAGGTACGCACTTCCCTTTGAAACTCTTGTGTCTACTAACACAACTCTTGATCCTTCTATTGTCAGGGCACCAGATTTGGAGTGGAGTTATGGTGCATATGAAAATGCCGAGTTGTGCACGGAAAGAACCAAGAAATATCCTAATAAGTAGCTTGTCAGGAAGGAGTTTTATGTGGGACAAAAGGTGTTGATATACAATTCAGAATTAAGATTATTTTCTAATAAGCTAAAGTCTAGGTGGTATGGTCCTTATGATGTCACTAAAGTTTTTCCTCATGGTGCTATGGAGGCTTATTGCAAAGAAGAAAATCAGACTTTTAAGGGTGCATGGACACCAGGTGAAGCCTTACATGGAGATGGGTGTCAGTTTAGAGATGAGGATGTGACCCTCCAATCTGTCCATCATATTACTTGAGAGTCACATAGTCTAGCTGAAGACAATAAACTTAGCACTACTTGGGAGGTAACCCAAAAAGAAATGAGTAGTACTGAAGATACTGAATGCACTGAATAGTCATATCCTTTAAAAAATTTTGTTTGTTTTTTATTTTTGTTCTATTTTCTGTCGATTATTTTTTAGTTCCTATTTTATTTTCATAGTCTTTAGTTTTCCTTTGTTTTTTTTTTTTTTAGAGCTTTGTTTTTCAGGACAAGTGTCCTTACATTCAAGTTTGGGGTATGCTATGAGTCATGCCTCCCCACTCAGCTTTCTCATCTCCCTGGTATGATCTTTCCATTTTTCTCTATACACTAAGGACAATGTGTAACTCAAGTTTGGGGGTATGGAAGACACACACACACTTTGTCCATATTTTTTGAAAAAAATTGCATATTCTTGTTATTCTTGAGAATTTGGTTGATCTGGAATTGTGATTTGAATTTCATTGGCGAGCATAGAATGTTGAATACATGATCATATGATTAGGATTCTAGGTCTTGTTATTTACCTTTGGCATCTGAGCATTCACTTGTTTAAATTCGAATTGCCATGAGCACATTAGCACATAGTTTGTGAGGTATGACATGTGAACCTGATTGTGTATGTTTTCAATATCTTGGGTATTGGAGCCTTAATCATGTCTCTTTAAGGTTTCAATTTGTCTTGCTACAATTCATGTTTTGATGCTTAATTGATTTATCTCGGATTTTTGTTCGTTCTTCATATGGGTTATGTATGAGTTTGATCATCTTATACATATAACATGTGTAGATTGTTATCTAGGTCAATTTGGATGACCGAGTCCTAGGCCTAATAGAGTGACAAAAGAACCAATTGCAGGTTCTTAGATTAATCAACATGAAAAAATGGAGTAGATGCCATACTCTAGGCTTCATATGTTTGTCGATCTCCATAATTTTATGCTTTCTTGAAAAACAACTTAGTAGATGTCATGCTAAATCCTTTGAGAAAGAAAAGAATTAGAGTAGATGTCATACCTAATTCATTGCTTAGGGAGATCAACAGCCTAAGTGTTGGGGATTATGCCTAAATCCCAAGATTATGATATGATTGACTTTGTAGTTTGTAATAAATAAATGTTTATTGATTACATATATATATTTGAGCATATGGCATATAGTCTTTTGTATGATTCTTTATAATTATTCCTATACGAAATGTCCAGAGAATGCACTGAATATGGTCTATAGGTGTGAGTAAGGCTTTGTCACACAAGGTCTAAGACCATAAGCCTTGTACTCCGAAAACGATTTGTTCGCAGTCATGATGGAACTGAACATTCCATCAAATAAGACTGTTACGCATCAATTGTGAGATTTACCTTAATCAAGCAAAGCGTATACTTCGGGTTGATGTGTAGGTGTATAAGGTGATGTACACTGAACAGACCGGGAGTTTTCTTTTCTGTTAAAATACTGTTTTTAGAAAAAATATAACTCTCAGGCTATTTATACTTAAGATTCTAAATCCTAAGAGAAAAGCAAACTCAAATGTGAAATGTCTCTAGACTGAGGCCTTAGTTGTTTGAGGTCAACATGGTCTTTGTGATTGGGTGATCACATGTAGCATTGTGAGCAGAGTTTTTCTCAATAGGGAATCCAAATCCTTCTTTGGTAAGAAGGACACGAAGTCTTCACTTGAATAGGATTTTATTCAATGTTATTCTCTAAGTCTTTGATCAAAGCATTTGATAAGGTTAACTCCAAATTATACCTAGTGGGTGGACACTCATAGGAGAGAGAATAATAAGAGAATAGAAATATGATACACGAGGATTAAGAGGTAGAGAATATAGTGTGATAGTATCTCAGCCCTTATTCGTCTACGGAGGACTTCATAGAGGAATCATACTTGTGGTAAATGTCAAAGAGAATTTTGTTGATTTAATCAATAATATTTTCCAGAATGCAGTTACAATTATGTAGTGGCGTTAATTGTAATTAATAGTGACTTGGGATAGCCGAATACTATTGGAGCCAAAAATATTTTTCTTTTTAGGTCCCTCATCAAGCTATTGTAAATTAACCATGGACAGGCCTATTATTTATTTATTGGACAGGTTATTTTATTTATTTAAACATGGGCTTATTATTTCAATAAGCAGGTTGTTTTAATTGAATAAAATATAGGCCCAAAGGAAAAACTGTACAGAGAAAGAAATAAGTGGAAAAGGTGGGCTTAGGATAAACCCAAGCCCAAGACCAAAGTGAAGCACAGGCCAGGGATTATTTCCCTAGCACTGTGTGGCACCTTCTAGGGTTTCTAAAAGGTGCAGTGGTGGCTAGGGTTTTCTAACCCAGTCATACACTCCTCTCCTTGCGGTCCCATATGATTAGAGGTGTATATCGAACCTACTGAGAAGGGTTAATGTCTTGGGTATACCATATTGTTAACGTATCACATGCTTTTGAATATATCATGTATTATGTAAATATATTGCATTGTCATAACATGTTTATGCCATGACTAAGAATAACAATGCTTGTAATCTATAACCTGAGTTCACAAAATGGTAACCTATACACATGTGTATCATTACTCACTAAGTTGTGGACCTACGCTTGTATATTTTCCACGTATGATCTTGTGATAAATGATAGATAGTTTAGAAAATGTCGGAGTACTCGAGGAGTATAGTCCAGCTGGAGGGCATTTGATGCACGAAAATATTAGAGTATCTTGAAAGAAAATATTTGAACAAGAATGGAAAGAATTAATCTTAATATTTGAATAATATTTTTAGAATAATATCTTTTTCTTTGTCTGTAAGTATTTTATTTTGTGTCCAAGTTTAGGGTTATTTTTATATTTTAGTTACTTTCTTTTTCTCCAAGTATTTTACTTGGAAAATACTCAAACTTAGGCAATATAAAGGCATGTCTGTATTATTTGTAAATGCAGTTTTCAAGCATCAATATATTTCTAGTCTTTCAGAGTTATTCTCTGTTTACTTATTTTGAGCAATTAGGGTCTTTCTCTCCCATATTTGTTATTTTCTCTCTTCTTGAATTCCCTTTTCAATACAATTATTAGTTTCTGTTGCTATCATACGCTGTCAGAACAATCTTAGTTCTATCCAGCGTCAGTTAGTATCAGAGCTTAGCGTTTTCTTGGGATGATTTTTTTTCATTAGTTTTCATGGCTGATTATCATGGTCGTGGTCGGCGTGGGCAGGTTCCGAATGAGGAAGTCCCCTACCATGAATGCAGCATACAAGGCGTGATGATTGAAGACTTGCGGAGGCAGGTTGCGAAGTTAACACAGCGTCTAGTGACACAAAATTTGGAGATGTTTCGCGATATTGACGGTTGCGACTCAAAATCCAATTTCGAGAACACGTATCACAATCTTGTTCTAGATCGGGAACAACATGGTTGGGATGAGTGGCATGGAGACTTAGGCTTCAAAGTTGAGCTTTCAAAAAAAATTGGCACTTTAACTGTTGTTAGCAAGTCACAAGCCCATTTACCAAATCCATCTTATGTGGAGGAGGAAGATAAAAGCATTGAGCAAGATTTTTCTGTAGATTTGGTCTCTCCACCGATCTACGACATCTATCCTGATGAAGAGGATCTATTGGAGGAGGTAAATTTATTTATTGATACCATAAAAATTGTTGAAGATAATGATATCTATCATGTGTTTGATAAAAGTCCAAAGAGTGAAATATCTCAATGGGGTCTTGAGAAAATTAATTGTGTTAATTTTCTTGGGATCGAAAATTTTCAGTCAAGTTTTCCTGAACAAAATCTTGACGTTGGTTTTGGCATATTGGAGGACAAATTGATTTTTCATGGTCAAGAAAGAATTGATGATTTTTGGAAAAATTGTACAGAGAGTGAATTTATGACAATCAATCAAGAGTTTGTGAAGATTATTTTATCTCAAGTTAGTGTGAATAACTTCATGTCTAATATTCAGAGTCATGTTGTGATGGGTCGTAAATTGTTTCTCTTCCGGTATCAAGTTACTCTGGTGTTGAGAAATACTGGGTGGCATGGATTGATTGCACATCCAAACTATCGAGGTAAAGATGGTTTGAATTCGAGGATGAATTCTTTCCAACTCAGGGAGACTGATGCAGGAGAATATTGGAGTATTTTGACAGAAAATATCTGAACAAGAATGGAAAGAATTAGTCTTAATATTTGAAGAATATTTTTAGAATAATATATTTTTCTTTGTCTATAAATATTTTACTTTGTGTCCAAGTTTAGGGTTATTTTTGTATTTTTGTTTCTTTCTTTTTCTCCAAGTATTTTATTTGGAAAATACTCAAACTTAGCCTATATAAAGACATGTCTGTATTATTTGTAAATATAGTTTTCAAGCATCAATATATTCTAGTCTTTCAGTTATTATCTGTCTGCTTATTTTGGGCAATTAGGATATTTCTCTTTCCTATTTGTTATTTTCTCTCTTCCTGAATTCTCTTTTCAATCTTCAACTATTAGTTTTTGTTGCTATCATACCCTGTTAGAACAATCTTAGTTCTACCCAGCATCAGCATTCTCCAAGTGGTCTTTGAGGAGCTCGACTCTGTGTGGCTGAGCAGGATGTGGAGAGTCGGAGGAGATTCCTGACGTGATATGATAGACATAATCTACATGCTTTATGTTTTAAAGGCTAGGCTTTGATTTTGATGATGTTCTCTCAGACTCGGGTTGTAACTTTTATGTTAATTTGATGACTGATCTTTGACCATACTTTTGAAGACATCAGTATTTATGTTATATTAATGTTGTTTTAAGTTATTCTGGTATTCTTACGCTTGTGGGTTATTAGTTATTATCTCCATCTCTATAGGTGACAAGTCTTTTGCCGTAGACTCTCACCTATGAGAGTGTATGATCCCTGAGTTTTAACATATCAGAGGTTAAGGTTAGGAAGTGAACTGCTAAGTCATTTACCAGTTAAATGATTTTTTCGGGGTGTTACATAAAACCTTTGGGTTTTACTGGGGTGATTAAAAGGTTATAGACAAATGTCCAAATTGGAATTGTGGACAAGTGGAGATTGTAAGAATTGGTGTCCAAAACTCCAATTGATCATAAGATTATTTTTGTTGTAATGAATATTGATTAATTATTCCCTGATTTAGTTATTGAACATTTGGGTATATTTATTAAATGACTTACAGAGCATATGTGTTTTGAATATTTACCTAATATATGTATGTAAAGGTCCTTAGCTTACATTGTATTTGACTATGGTGTGAGTAAATTATTTTTAGCACACACAAAGATCATAGTCAAATGATCCTTATAACTTATAAAATGTTTTGTTCATAGTCATAAGTGAAATTGGACATTTCACCTAGACTATCTCATGGTCAACCTAGGTGATCTATCTTGATCTAGTGAAGCGGGGATAGACTTTAAGTTGACATGATGGTATCATGTTACAAAAACATTATACACAACGGAAAAACATAAAACATATGATCATAACATACTTCAAGAGGAAACATAGCATTTGATTATTCTAGTAATAAGAGAAACAACAAGTTTGTAATTATTTGCAAATCGTGTGGGCCTCTTTTAGGTGTTTAGAAATATTTGCATGAGGCTTTGAATCCTTCTTCATACTTGTTGTCGATGATCTTCAAAGGTTGAAGAACAATGCCAAGAACACCAAGAACTTTTAGATCTTAAAGATCTAAAATCACCAAAGACTTGAAGGAGCTTCAAAGAACACGATGAACACGAAGTATAAAATTCTTCAATCTTCAAATCTTCTTCTTGATGGCTGAATATGATTGTGAGTGTGGATTCACGACTAGAAGCACAAGACTTGAAACTCTCTAGAATATTTTTCTCACACCCTCTACTATATTGTAGCTGAATTGTACTAATTCAATTATGTCCTACTTGTGTGTCTCATGCTTCTTATGATCCTCTATTTATAGATTTAGGTTTACTTGAAGATGAGGTGGAGAAAATTTTAGAATCCAATTATGGTATGAAATTGGAAATAGAATTAAAACAAATCCCAAGAATAAAAGGATTACAAGCCAGTAGAGGATTTCTCCTCTAGTGGCCATCAGTCATAGGGGGAGAATTCTCTCCCCTTTGGCTAACTAGTAGCCGTCGGCCATAGGGGGAGAATTCTCTCCCCTTGGTCGACTATGGGCTAGGATTTATCCCTAACCCTTATCTCCCTTGGACTTAGCTTGGGCCCCTTGTATTTACCTCTTTGGCTCAATGCTCATTTTCCTTTAGACCAAGCCTAGGAATTAATTCATTTGGCCCAAACCTCTTCATACAAGGCTCTTAGAAATAAATTCTCTTAGCCCAAGTTATTAATAAAAATAAAATAAGCTTGAATAAAATTCAAAACCCAATTTATTTAAATAAAAACAACATAAATAAATAAATCCTTAATAAAATAACTAAGGAACATTTTTACCTTAGTCAATTTACATCAGCTCAATAAGATACCTAAAGGAAAATAGAATTAGCTATTTTAGTCCTTTGTAAAATCTTGTCACTTAATGACTCATCACATCCTGACTAAAAATCACAGATGATTTCACTAAACATATGTGATTACACTCTAATTCATATTTTGATAATATACAATTAATCATTCGTGACATACTTATTAAACATAATACCCCTTCATGCTTACTTCGTAGTTAAATAAAAAATGATCAACTGTCACTTTGTTCATTACATCTTTTTCCTTGAATCACTGGATTCGAACTTTATATTTTATCTCATTGTACCTTGTGAGATTCCTCTCACCCTTCTACATCTATTTCAAGTAAATTCCACCGAAATCCACTCAGGTCTAAGATACAAGATAAAACATTCTTATCAATCTTAAAACAAGGGGAATGTTCCTTATCTCTTTGTTTAACCAACAAAGGATTTGGATTCCTTCTTGAAAATAGATCTTCCACAATGCTTCATGTCGATCACCCAATGTATAGAGATGTTGTCCAAAAAAATTGGTCTCACTCCACCATACATCAAAGTGATGTTTACTTAGATATCTGATTCACTAACTTCTCAGGATTAAGAGTAATACTTATAAGTTGTCGTGCACATACATTATTCTTTCTAACAATTATTAGAAAAAACAATGACTCACGTGGTCCTGTTCAGTGTATAGCCCTATGTACATGTATCCCACCTTGTTATTACACCATCATGTCAACCTGAAGTCTATCCCCACTTCACTGGATCAAGATAGATCACCATGATATAGTCTAGGGTAGAATGCCGAATTCCACCTTATGACTATGAACTAAAAACACTTTATAGGTTACAAGAATCCTTTGATTATGATCTTCCTGTGCGCTAAAAATACTTTACTCATACCATAGTCAAATACAATGTAACCTAAGGACCTTTACATACATATATTAGGTGAATATTCAAAACACATATATGCTATATAAAACATTAAATCGATATGCCCAATGTTCTATAATTAATCAGGGAATAATCAATCAATATTCATTACAACAAAATATAATCCTATGATCAATTGGAGTTTTGGACACTAGTTTCAACAGCGGAGATAGACTTCAGGTTCACATGATGGTGTAATAGCGAGGTGCGTATACATGTACACAGGGCTAGACATTGAATAGGACCACATGAGTCATTGTTCTTTCTAATAACTGTCAGGCAGAATAAATATACGTGCACGACAACTTATAACTATTACTCTTAATCCTAAGAAATTAGTGAACCAGATGTCAAGTGGACATCACTGGACATCACTTTGATGTATTAAAGAGTGAGACCAATCTTTGGTCAACACCTCTATACATTGGGTGATCGATATAAAGCATTGTGAAAGATCTCTCTTCAAGAAAGAATCAAAGTCTTTTGTTGGTTAAACAAAGTGATAGGGAACATTCCCCTTGTTTTATGATCGATAAGAATGTTTTATCTTGTATCACAGGCCTGAGTGGGTTTCAGTGGAATTTTCTTGAAACAAATGTACAAGGGTTAGAAGTATCTCATGGGGTACATCAGAGAAAATATAAAGTTCAAATCCGGTGACTCAAGGAAAATAAAGAAATTGCAAAGATTTAAGCGTCAGACTAGCTTTAATGGAATTTGTAAAAATACCCACCCCTGAATCTTTGAAATTTTTTGTTTTAAAAAAAGAAAAAAAAAAAAAGAAAAACAAGGGTATTTTGGAAATTTTGACCGAACTTAACGGAAAATCGAGTTAAGTGACGAAAATTAAGAGTTCGGGGAACCAAAATGAGAGTTTTTAAACTTTAGGGGTGTAACGGCCCAAGAATTTAGCTAATTGTAGTTAAATTTATGGTTCGCCTCCCAGTCTTAATTATCATATTAAGACTCAAGGATATCTTTATTCTTCTTGTAAAGAGAGAATATATAAAATACTGGCTTGGGAATCACCTTATACACAAGATTATCCAATGAAGAAACGATAACTCGGAGTATAATGTCCATAGGACATTCAAAACAACTAACTAGTAACTGTCTGGATTCCCTATTTTTACCTTTATTATAGTATATAGCAGAATTATTGATCTGAATGCATAATAAACAATTTTAACATCATTAAACATGGATACAAAGCTTTACATCTAAAAGATCAAACCTGAATATAATGACTGCTGTCCTGATACCAAAATCTTGATGCAAATCCCAACTAATCAAATTCCTGAGGGTTTGCAAAATATCGAAGTATTTTACGGGAATGAAGTAACTGAGTAAGTTGACTGACTTAATAAGCAAGTTATTTAAAAGACATGGGGTATAAAAATTACTACAAAAGTGATTTATGAATTATACATGATATTTTCACAAAAGAAGGGTCTAATCTCTGATATTATACTCTTGATAAAAATAATGTTTTTAATTTTTAAAAGAATAAAGAGCATAACCTCACCAATTAAACATATTCTTTTAAATGCAAGAAATATGCTACATAAGTATAAGTAGTTGTATATTTAACAATATGGTCTATTTGAGACATTATCCCAGCTCAATAAGGTTAGCGAGTCTAAAGGACATCTAGTACAACTCCTGGTGCCTCAGTCATTGCACAACTACCATCTTACACTAGAAGTCCGACCGAGTCCAACTTCGGGTGGCCCACACTGACTACCTAAGCCGTAACTGGTGACCCACTCAATGAATGGTGCTTTGTCACAAACTAAACCATTAGATCTAAGGTCCTCTCAATAACATAAACTCTCCTTTGACCATAGAATCAACTTATAATAATAATAAACCCATGACCATTATTCCGTTATGAGACAGTGCAACCATGTCATACGATACAAGTATTGTTCATTGATTCAAAAATAAAGGAGCATATAAGCAAAAATAGCATCTTTTCATAAAAATGGTAAGCTTGAACATAACGTGCTCAGTCATCTGACATATCGCACTACAAAAGTCGTAATTTCATTACTCTGTTAAAATACTTACCTCGATTGCTCATCTGATGCTTCAAACATTTTGCAACCCCTCTCGTTAATTGTAAAATAATCCGATAATATGCTAAGAATGTAATCTCTTACTAATTGTGAATCATTGTGTGTTATTTGTCTTAAAAACCTCTAATTTTGCATTTATGGTCATTATCGAACGTTTGACACGATTATCAAATGTTTGACCCTTGAAGATCGAACATTTGATCAAGAACAGTGGAACGTTTGATGGATGTCCAAAATGCATAAAAATCTAAAAACTCCTACCAAACCTAACCATAACTATTTCTAGACTTAGAACATCATCTAACAACATTAACGAACGTAGAAAACACACATGTAGAAAGGTAAAACACAAAGTTATCCTTCCACCAAAACATTTTGGAAAGTTAACATAAAAGCCTTTGAATCTTTATGACATAATTTGAAAAGATAAACAGATCTTAGCTAATTTTTTTTCTTTTTTAGAAAAAAAAAAAACAATAAAATACAACATAATAAGAGTAAGGATTCAGGCGTTACCCTTGGAGAATATAGTTTCCTTCAAATGAAAACTTTCCCCCAAAGATACTCTTCTAAGCCTTAAAAATGAGTTTATGGAGTGTTTAGATGAGAAGTGTGGTGTTTAACATAAGGGTAGGGTAGTATTTATAGGAGAAAATGGGTTAAAACCTGATTCCCTATGTGAAATCCATTTTGGAAAATGATCGAACGTTTGACATATAATATCGAACGTTTGATCTATTTATATCAGAGAATCTAGGGTTCCTTATCAAACGTTTGATGAAAGTATCGAACTTCTGATAAAAGCACATCGAACGTTCCATAAAAGTATCGAACGTTTGATGTTCATACTAACACCTTCTGAGCATTTGCAGAAAACGTGACTATACTTTCCAATATCAAACATTTGATGGTACGCTTGATGGTCACAATTTCTGAATAAAAAATGTTATTTAAATGCTTTATAAAAATAGGAGTGTTTTTAATCAAATCTTTTGTCAAATACTACGAAAAATAGCTTTTAAATATTTTGGGGTATTACAAGGGGGGCATTTCAAATGGCTAGAAGTTCAGAGGGTTTTCTGAAGTTTCCTCTATAATTTATCTTTCTTTCTCAAATCACAACATTTTAAGTAGTTGAAACAATGACATTTTAAGTAGTTGAAGCAATGATCAAAACACAACATTTTAAACAGTTGAAACAATGATTTTATAAGAAACAATTATTAAAAGGAATAAGAAATCGTAATTTGAAAATCTATAGGCTCATGATATAATCATAAAAATATGAATATAAGTTATGACAGTTTATATCAACATAACATGCTCCAAAATATTTTATTTTCTCAGTTCCTTAAGTATTTACCTACCTTGACCAATCGGACGGTTCCTTAGACATCCTAACTTCCTGCACTACAAACCAACCTATAATAAGCAAATGCTAATCACAAACTTAAGCACACATTGGAAACCCTAAAACAAGCTTTCAAGGCAGTTAGGATCAACCTTAAGGGTTCTGGGATCAATCTTGACTGTCTGGGATTAGGGATGGATCCTAAGGGGCTGGGATCGATCCTGCAAGGAGTAGGATTGATCCTTGCCTGCTAGGATCGATCCTACCCTGGCTAAGATCGATCCTGCCAGTATAGGGATCAATCCTGATGCTTTTTCAGCACTAGTTTCGAGCATTCCAGTCCCTCAAACGTACAACCAAACATCTCAAAATGTCTTTAGGGTTTTGACAACACCCGAAAACGTCTCGGAATAATTTTAAGATCTCATAATTGTGCTCTTGATATGAGAGCCTAATTACCTAAAACCAAACATAAAATAATTAACGTGTGTGTTTATGTTGGTTTAAAACATTGTTTGAATATATAAAATCATAAACATGTCATCTAAAATCAAAACCTATAATTTAAAATCATAAAAAAAAAAAAAAAAAAAAAAAAAAAAAGCAACATGACATATCCATTTACTCTGTTCGAAAATCATTGTTTAAAACATGTACTTTATTTAAAACAATTCTTTCTTGTTATCAAAACACAATCTAAACAATTAAAAACCATAACTATAACAAAATATAATAAGAATTCAAAGGATTGTGGGTTTAGAAAAAGAATTATGAAAGAAATAGTGAGGTTAAAGGATTATCTTGAGAAAACTAATCAAAAAGGTTCAACAATGGCTTATGAATTGACAAAGAATGTCAATTTTGGGCTTGTCCCACATTTCATCTTCACTCTAGAGCTTTGGGGGCTAGGTTTTTCATGCAAATAGGTTGTAAGAGGCTTAAAGGTGTTTAAATATGGCTTAGGGTCGAATTTCTAGGGTTTTGGGCGCTCAAAATCGGATTTCTAACGCATGAGAATAGATCCTCAAAGTGGCGGATTGATCCGATGACTAAGAGGATCGATCCTCCCTCTGTTGTTCTCTTCATATAAAACATACTTGATTCAAAACCATATGCATTTTAAAATAATTTATATGTAAAAATGAATTTTACTTTTGGGGGTATTACACGCGGGACGCTGCATACTTTTGTATTAGACTGGCATGTGTTAGTCTATCCCTTTTGTACATCATTTTGCTATGTTTATAAACACATATGATGTATTTATGGCATTGTGTCGCATGTGACGCTTTTGTATATCCATTTTTTTGTATGTAATTGATATAGTGTGGAAGCTTTAAAAATATAGATGTTTATATAAGTTCTACTAGTTGTACTAGAATTCTAGTAGTCCTTTCCTACCACTTCTCCAAGTAACCTAAGCCTATAAATAAAGGTCCCTAGTGAAGGTTAAAAACACAATACAAAGTTGAGAAAGAAAGACTGAAGTCTTTCAATTCCTAATTCTAGAGAGCGCATTGTTCTCAGAGTTTAAGCTTTTGGTTTTCTCAAGAAATTGAGAAGCAGGTTTGAGAGCCTACTCTCTTGGTCATCTTATTTTCAGTCATCAAGGAAAAGACTAATTTTAGAACCTGAGTAGCGGGTGCAAAATCGAGCACCATCTGTTTGACTATCATGTGAATTTGATAAAAATAGCAATTAAAGCACAAGAATGGAGCTTAATATTCACCGTAAGCCTGGTAAATTACAAACCTTAGGGACCAACGAATCTGACTCCTAAGTATGAGAAGTTCAAAGCTAGAGAGAATATCTCCAGAAAGATTTAAATATATGGAAAAAACTTTAAAGACTAAGCATGATATGTACAGAGGTTTTCAAATCCCATGTCCTGCTTGTGCTTAATTTTTTCAACCATGTGTACTACGCCAACCCCGCCTGTTTAAGAAGGAACAAAAGGTCGTGCTCATTAATCATTCAAAAATTAAAAAATTGAAGCAATCTGATTGAAATCAATGAAGAGAACCGCAGGCAGTGCCACATACCTAGTGATATGGCACTCACAAAAATTGTGGCGGCCAGAACGAAGATGATTAGCGATGCTCTCCCTACTATGGCGATGACCTTTGTTACCACATGTTGTCCTACAAGGGCAGCAACGGTTGCCACGGCAAAAAAGTAGAGCGCTGCAAGGTATAAATTAATACAAAATGTTAAACTATATAGATATATATTAAAACATTTGATGTCATGGCAATATCGCTTACCATAAGGAACTGGGAAGCGTTTTAGAAGGTAATATTCTACAACAGACATGGATGAAGAAAATGTCATCGCAAATGTCGCCGTGGCACTTGCAACCTACATGATGATTCTAAACAAGTCAGTCAAGGAATTAATTATATAATAAACTACAAATTTGTTGTTATAATATAAATTAAATAATTAAATTCATCATTTCCATCGGCTTGAGCTTTTAAGATAAGTAATGATTTAACATGGTATTAAAGCAGATCTTTATAATTCACCTCATATTTTAATTAAATTTTTTACGTGTAGACTTTTGGAATAAATGGTGATTTAAGAGTTGTAAAATGCTAAGAAACTATTTTACATTTTAGGAGAAGCATATATATATTAATGAACCTGGAGGAGGATTCCCAGCTCTAGAAACAGTGGACCAAGAATGAATCCTCCGCCAAGACCAGCAACCCACCAACCACACCAGCTACAATGCCGCAGGCACAATAAAGAACCAGCTGATGCACTCGCCAATTTGTGTCTCCTCCCTTGGATGCAATCACCCTCCGCCCTTTGTACAGGTTAACAGCCTCATATGAAGTCACTCCAACGGCCACAGGGATCTGACAGACAAGAAAGAAAAAAGTAGTTGGTCTGCTGCTTTTCAACGCGGCCAATTTTAAAAAAGAAATGTTACACGTATTTTCAGGTGTTTACTTCATTATGTGATAGTGAAAACCACCAATATTATATATATATATATATACTATTATATTATCCGGTCCAAAATTCGATAGTGATTTTTCCTGTCACATAAGAGAATAAGGACATGTTTGGTACGCGAAATGGCTATTCCAAGGAATAACCTTTATTAATAATAGAATAAGTGTAGTGCATTAGCCTTAGAATAATCATTTCGATAGCTATGAGGGAATGGTTATTCATTCAATTGAAGAAATAGTCATTCCTCTTAAATTTAAGAGGAATGACTATTCCTTCAATTCAATGAATAATCATTCTATTATGGTTATAAGAATAGTTATTACAATATTAATTCACTACACGCATTTTTTCTTAATAAGGGCTATTCCAAATAATAGTCATTCCGCGTACCAAACATAACCTAAGCATTTCTCTTGAAAGAATTTTAAGGTTAAGCCCATATCTCATCTTTCAGTGCTTTAATTGCAACAAATCTGGATGAGGTTGTGATTTCATACCAAAGTAGACACCTAAACAAGGAAAATAATGAAAAAAGACATTTTTTCTCATATCAAAGTCAGAGAAGCTACCTGCAGCAGGTTTAATGCCCAATATGCTGCTGAACAAGTTGTTGTGTAATTCTAAGTCCAACACACAAGTATCCCCATTACTAATTCGCCAAAAAAAAAAACAAAAGAAAAAAACTCCAAAATTTAGGCTTTTATGACGAAAAGTAACACATAGCTACTGGAAATTAAACCTTGGCAATCTGAAATGCAAGGATTATGACCCAGACAGCAAAAAGAATTCCAAGTTCCTTCCAGTAAATATTCTTAAGAATGGAGACCTGGGAAGTTTGCAGAAGTGAGTCCTGAAAATCATAAATCAAATGGAAGTAATTGCTGTGTACGTATGCTTACCTCTGGCCTCTTAGAGTCCTTGGTTCCTGTACCAGTGCCGTTGCTTGGGCCTTCAGGTAGAGCTCTGGGTTCGTTCTCTTCAGTGCCAACACCTGATCAAAGGGAATATTAGCGTGGCAAAAGAAGAAAAGCAGTTGATTACTTATATTAAAATAACTGATGTATCATAACTGAAAAAATTACTCCAATACGGAATATAATCTCTTATTCTTTCCTCCAATATCTTGTGTGTTATAATAGAAAATGTGAGGGTGTTTGGACTTAGTTTTGGTTTATGCAAAACGCCACTAAACAACATAAGTTTTTTGGGCTCCCAATCATGGAGAAATATTTGCTGTATCCTTTTTGCATACCAATTTCTGTAGTGGGGGCAAATAACTTTTTAAAGAAAGCAACATTGTAACGCACCTTATGAGCATTTTTCCTGTTTTTTTCTATTATTTTTCTATCAAAAAGAAAGAAACGAAAAATGATAAAATCAACTCACCATTTGACTGCAAGCGTAGAGCAACCTCCTAAAAAACCAAAAACAATTAAGAAATGGAAGAGGGGATGAACTAAATAAACAGAGAAGGAGCAAAGTTTTAGACCACCTTTTTAATCCTGGTTTCCTTTTTCCATGTTTCAACACCTTTGAGGAAAGCCTTGGTTGACATAACTGCAGGGAAGCACGAGCATGAAGAAAGAAAGAAAGAAAGAAAACGTGGAGGAAAAAAGATTGGAATTCAAACAACCGTTACCTATGAAGATAATAATTAACAAGATTGTGATCATCCAGTCAGCAAAAATCACATTGAAAGAAACTCCAATACTGATCCCCAGCACCAACATTGGTTGAAAGAGAAGTGCCAGGTCATAGTCAATGATGGGCAGCTCAAGGGTAGGATGCCTTTGCCTTAAATTGTAGAAAACAGTTGCTGCTGCTCCACCCGTGATCATACCTGACAAAACAAACCAGACCACAAAAAAATTGCTGACAGCTTCTTCAGTACAACCATGAAAAGCAGCTTAATAAGAATATAATATACAACAAATGAACAAAACCCCACTTTAATTAAGCTCCAAACTAACATAAACAATTGTCAGAAAGCTTATGCAGACAATTCCTGATAAGAGGGCCCGGTGGATTTTTCATGGAACATATTGATGATATTAAGGAAGCAGTAAATGCAAAAGCAATGAAAACCAGTGATCGATGAGAATACCTACATTTTGACAGAGCCGTCGATGATTTCTGATCAAACCCAATAATCAGGGTGAGCATTGGAACAAAAATTCCACCCCCTCCAACCCCTCCCACACTCCCAAATGCTGCACCCAAGAATCCAATTATTGTACCCACCGCAATCTTCCACCCAAATTTCATGTCCTGTACATTTCTCAACATTTTCCATAAAAAAAAAAACAATTTCCATAAGTACGATCAAAGAAAGAGTACATCGGTAAGAAAAAGTAACTCTAGTAAAACTGTATCCGCTGGTTAATTCGCTGGATTAAACATGGAAAAAAAAAAGGGTAAGATTTTCCCTCGCAACAAAACAGAGTAAGCTGAGATAATCAACCAAACATGATTAATTAAAGTCATGAAAGATTGAGTACCGGCCAAACATGCTTATGGCCCGGTGAAGCAGCAGGCTTGGAAATTTTCATTACATAGTGAGGTTCAACCTCTTCAGTCACTTTGTAAGCATACACCGAAGCCATAACAAGAAAAGCAAACACAACCATTCCAATCAATCTTGATCCCCACCGTTCATATCCAATCTCGGCCATCATATATTTTTCAATACCTACTCTCCTCTCACTCAAAACATTAAACTTTTTTTTGAATTTTACCCAGAAATCAAAAGCAAATGTAAGCAAGAAGTGAGCTCTCTTCTCCGCTAATTAAAAGCCCAAGACAGAGAAAAGAAAGCACAGTGAAGAGCTATCCTGTCTGAATATTTGAGTGGAAACAGATTGAATATATGCACTATGAAATATCCACTGAAAAGTTTTCAATAGTATTCTATTGGTTGTATTGGTCAATATTGGAACTCTATGCATGAGTGAATTTCACACAAATGAGTTCGGAACACTCGTGAACTGATTCATTCAGTCGCTCTCTCTGTCTCTCTCTCTCTATATATCGTTAAAAAGTTTTCAAGGCTTGGAAATTAGTGGCCCCCACATTAAGGAAAAGCTACTGCTTTTACAGTTACCTCCAAAAAGACATATATATAGTTTGATTCCAACTGAATTTGAAGAATTTTTTTAAATTTAATTTATAAAAATAATATGTGTATTTTTTTTAATATAATGTGAGATATATATGTTATTTTAATAAAAAAAATTTAATTTTATCCCTATTATTAAAAAATATGTACTAAAAAAACACATGTCATTTTTATATATTTAATTTAAAAAAAAATTTCAGTCTAGTTTTTAGAAAAAATCTACCCTTGGAAAAACTGGCTAATATCTATCTACTTAAGTTAACTTGCCTTTATATGAATAACTTTCCGGAGTCTACACGCTAACCCCTCTTGGCTACTACGGAAAGTTACATAAAAAAACAAAACAAATACAAAAGAATTAAAGTTCGTTTCCTTAGGGAGAAAGACAGAGAATCATATTCTTACGGTATTATTCTTGAAAAATGCTATATATTTTTTTTTCTTCTCTCTTTTTTTATTTTTTAAAATTATTATTAAATTTATGGGTCTCATGTAAGTCCACTCATGAGACTTACATATTTAATAGTAATTTTAAAAAATAAAAAATTAAAAAAAAATTACTGATATATACTATAACATTTCTCTTATTCTCTCTTGTATACTCGTCTCTTTCTTCTATCATTTTATTTTAAAAATTAATCATTAAATCTGTAAAACTCATACGAGACTTACGTCTGAGTCCTACTATGAGTCCTACAAATTTAAGTAAGATAAGAAAAGGATGAGAGTATACTAAATAAAATGTTTAGATTTTTCTCTCATTTTGAAAATTAACCAATAAATCTATAAGGCTCCGTTTGTTTCGACGTAAAATGATTTTCGTCGAAAAATGGTTTCAGGAAAATTAATTTTCAGGAAAATGATTTTTGTCAAAAATAGTTTCCGGTGTTTGGCACTCACGGAAAATCACAAATATTTTTTTTTATATTTTTAACCAATCATATTAACAAAAAAAAAATTATGCACAATTTTAAAAAATTAATATAAATTGTCCTGGGAGGGTCCCGGCAGTGTCCCAAAGATATTCCGGGCGGGTCCTAACTGTATCCAGGTTGTCCCAGCCAGGTCCCAGCGGTGTCCAGGGCGAGTCCCAGTGATGTCCCGGTTGGGTCCCAACGATGTTTCAGGCGGGTCCCGAAAATGTCCCGGGTGGGTCCCAGCGATGTTTCAGACGGGTCCTGGCGATGTTCCGACCGGGTCTCGATGACATCCCGAGTGGGTCCCGACGATGTCCCGAGTGGGTCGCGGCGATGTCCCGGGTGGGTCCTAACGATGTTCCAGGTGAGTCTCGAAAATGTTTCAGACAGGTCCCAGCGATGTCCCGAGCAGGTCCTGGCGGTATCTCGATCAGGTCCCGGTGACGTCCCAACATTGTCTCGGGTGAGTCCCAAAAAAGTCCTGAGCGAGTCTCAGTGATGTCCCGAAAATGTCTCGGATGGGTCCCGAAAATGTCTTAAGCGGTCTCGGCGATGTCCAGATCGGATTCCGAAAATGTCCCGGGCGAGTGTCAATGATGTCTTGAAAATGTCCTGGGCGGATCCCAAAAATGTCTCGAGTGGGTCCTAAAAATGTCCTGGGCAGATCCTGGTGATGTCTCGACCGGGTCCCGAAAATGTCTCGGACGAGTCCCGGTGATGTCCCAAGTGGGTTTCAAAAATGTCTCGGGCGGGTCTCAAAAAGTGTTCTGGGCAGGTCCCGGTAATGTCCCAAGTGGGTCCCCGCGAGGTCTCGACGAGTTCCGAAAATGTCCCGAGCGGGTCCCGATGATAGGGGTGTCAAAACGGGTTGGCGAGTCGGGTTTGGGTCAACCCGCTTGACCCGCCAACCCGTTTAGGCTAGACACGAACACGACCCATTTATTAAACGGGTCAACACGACACGATTCGCTATTTTAACGGGTTGACACGACACGACTCGTTTAACCCGTTTAGTTAACGGGTCGAATCGTGTCAACCCGAAACCACCCGACTCGTTTGACACGATTAGGTATTCGGGTCAAACTTACCCGAAACGACCCGAAATGACCCGACACAACCCGAATTAACTCAGTTTTTTTTTTATTTATTTTTTAAAAATTAATAATAATAACAATAACAATTAAAAAAATTATGTATATTTTTTTTTTCAAAAGTTTTTCATAGTCATTTATTTGAAAAAACACAATCTAATATTCTTTTTGTTAAAAAGTATCAAAAGTTTATCAAGTAATCTCATTTCTCAAAAAGAAATAGTAAATATTCAAAAGTCTCGACATATTGCCCAATCACCTAATTGGATGATTCCTAGATATCATTTATACATATTTTCATCTTGCATATCATGAGATAATGCTATATGAGAGGCATAGTATCAATAAAACAACAATTCTAGCTATTATCTCATCTATATTCCTAGATATCGTTTCATCTCATATTCCCTAGTTAGTTATTTACTTATTTACACATTATTGTAGTTCATATTCTTAGCTATCAATGCAATTCATAAGAAAGTATGGCTATAAAGTTATAAACTATACATCTCTAAAACTACAATCCATCAAAAACTATTTTAAAATATTGTCTTCCAGGACAAGTCAGCAATAAATATTAGCAGAATTAGCTCCAGATAAAGTTAGAATGTCATTGGAATTGAGATTTATTTCTAAAAGTTCTTTTGCCTCATCCAATGTTATTTGTGTGTATTCTACATCAAAAGTTAAGGAGAATTAGTGTTATAATATAGTGAAAAACTAATACAAGTTAATATAAAAATTAAATATGAAGATAACTAATATTACCTTGCTTTTCATATAACTAACCTCTAATACAAACTAGAGCTTCAACAACATCAGGCTTGAGTGAACTCCTATATTGATCAATCACATGTTTCACTTTTTTTAAAAAAAAAAAAAATTAAACGGGTTACCAGGTCACCCGACGGGTTGACCCGTTTGACCCGTTAACTAAACAAG
Source organism: Betula pendula (assembly GCA_900184695.1). Classification (NCBI taxonomy): domain Eukaryota; kingdom Viridiplantae; phylum Streptophyta; class Magnoliopsida; order Fagales; family Betulaceae; genus Betula; species Betula pendula. The sequence continues at coordinate 62,762 of FXXK01001616.1, read as the reverse complement.
TCATAAACGGGTTGACCCGCTAACCCGGTAACCCCAAACCCAAACCCGGTATTTTCGTGTCGTGTTCATGTCGGGTTCGCGGGTCGTGTCAAAAATTGCCACCCCTACCCGATGATGTCTCGAGCGGGTCTTAGTAATGTTCCGGTCGGGTCCTGACAATGTCTCGGACGGGTCCCGAATAGATTCCAACAAAGTCTGGTAGTGTTTTGGCTGTGATCCAGCGATTTGAAAATGTAACGCTCAAACTCGAAAAATGGTTTACAGTTTTAAAAAGAGAAAACCATTTTACGGAAATTAAAGAAGATTTTCCGGTCAAACTGAAAATGATTTCCGTTGACTATTATTTTACGCCCCACCAAACACCAAAAAATTCGAAAAATGATTTCTAAAAATCATTTTACGTCGAAACAAACGGAGCCCTAAACCTAGATGTAAGTTATACAGATTTAATAATTAATTTTCAAAAGAAAATAATGAAAGAAGAACAGGAGAATGGAAAAATAATAAGAGTATAATAAATAGAATGTCTAGATTTGCTTTGTGAGGTGATGATATTTGATTGGAGGTGTTTGAGTCTTATCCCGACAAGGAGGAGACCATAGTCACAATTTGGGAGAAGCATGAGTCTCATATCAAATCTTTGTCCATATGATTGGTTGGTCAAAACTTTCAGATTTATTCATTGGATATATTTCAAAAAAATCGTTGGAAAACTTTTTCTGACGCAAGTTTTTCATTGTCAGCTTAGATTTTGTGTTTTATTTTATTTTATTTTTTTTGTGAGTAAATTTTGTGTTTTTAACTTCTACGCTTGATCTATCATCATAAAAGTTTATAGTTACTGACTGACTGGCTATGCACGTATATCCAAATATGGAGGCTTAAATATTGAAGTGCGTTGTGGGATGTTTCTCTTCTTTTTTTAGTTAATTTTCTGTAAGTAATTTTGAGTTTTCATGGGGAATTTTTTTTTTTTTAATAATTATATATGTTAACTTTCATATCTATATTATGTCAATTAAAATTTATGTGACTTTTAAAATTATAATTAAATTTATAATAGATCATTATTGATTTTTAATATAATAGTAATTTTAAAAGTCACATTAATTTTGATAGACACAAAATAGACATAAGATTGACATGAATTATTACTCATTTTTTATTAAAAGATTAATTATCTCAATCAATTGTGCAATTCACGTTTGGAGCTTGTTTAATAGAATTAATAATGCTTTTTATGAAGCCAATTTATTAGAATACTAGCTCGTAAATCTTTACTTTTAATGATTTATCGATTTCACTAAATTTGTGCTATATTGAATGCTAATATTTGAAGTTTGATTTGTAATTCATTTTTGTAGGTAAAATATGATGTTATTGGCTCTCTCACTCTTCTTTTTTCTCCTTAATTTCTTCTTGTACTTTCATTAATACGTCTCTTTTTCTCCCTTTTTTTCTCGATCCGAAGCACTCTAATTCCATCTTTCATAGAGAGATTCAATCTTCAAAATCAGCTGAAAGACCATCATACACAAAAATCAAAATGGTTATCATTTTCGGTTGGAAATTCAACTTGTAAAATAGGATCAAAGCCACTAATATTGCAGTTCCCACTAAAACTAAATGTTCTGTTAATCATATTGTTTAATCCGCATGTCAAACAAGTTTCTTGCTTCATTACGCATAGAACCTTTATTATTTGTCAATTGCCACTAACTGATTTATTTTCTCTCTCAAATTAAACAGTTCGTAGTGGTGGGCAAAAACCCACCCACCCACCTTCGATCCACCTGGTTTGCCTTCCAATAGAACGCGGGTAGGAAGTTAAAAAGGAAAATCAAGGCTCGTTTTGCAAATTGATTTCTGTTTTTGTTTTAGAAAACTGTTTTCGAGAACCAAAACATAAAACAATTTTTTATTGTTTTTTTGCTAAAAAGTGTTTAGCAAACTATTTCCAAAAACATAAAATTAGTATAATTTCGTTTGGACAACTGTTCTAAAAAAATTTATCTTTTCATACAGTGATTTGTTAAAAAATTTGCAACAATCCAATTTCACTAATATCAAAAAATAAGCTGGAATCTAGAACCCAAACCAATCAAACTGGTAATATATATCTAATATGGAATGGAACCCAGCAAAACATATAAAAAAAAGAAAAATTACCGTAGAAATAAAGCAAAGGTTTATAAATAAACAAAGCTACTTAGTAACATACTCAGACTCAACTCGATTAGGCTCGGCTCGATTATTAATTAAACGGCTTGTTCATGAACACAAAAATAGGCTCGATTATTAAATGATACATACTCGTTTAAATTTAGTTCAACTCAATATACATTCGTAAACAAGCTTGTATAATGCTCAACTTGTATGTGTTTATATAGAATCTTTCTTTTTTTCAATTCTGTTTTTCTTTTTTCTTTTTTTCTTTTTTTTAAAAAAAAAAATCATATATATATATATATTGAAAAATAAAAAGTTTAATTGAGGATTATTTGGGGAAGTAAATAGTAAAAATTGTAATTTTCGTTAAGTTAGATGAAAGAGACTAACAGATCGGTCGAATTGAAATTTCTTTTAAACTTTGATGGTGTACATTGCAAATTTTTAAACATTGCAGGCGACATTAAAAAACATTCCAAACTTTGGGGGGATAAAGTGCATTTCCCGTACATATATGCTATAATGCTATACGTTATAATTTATAAGTATATTAAATAATTTATGATATATGTTATATGATATTATAATTTATATCTTAAGTATACTAATATTAATATAAGCATGTAAATAATTAAATATAATATATTATATATTATATATGTTTATATGTATAAGTATATAATATATAATTATATGCATAACAATATGTATAGGGAAAAATGCACTTTACCCCCCAACGTTTGAGGGTTTTTCAATTTCGTCTCCAATATTAAAAAATTTGCAATGTGTACCCTTCCAATGTTGCAAAAATTTTCAATTCAAGCATTCTGTTAGCATTTGCCATCTTATCTAACGGCAATGTCACCACATACGCCTCACATGCGTGGTTTGCCACAAATATTCCCTCTCTACCCCCACAAGTGTTCCCTCTAAACCCCACGCATGAAGCTTGACTTTGATTTTAAAATGCACATGGGAAACAACTTTGAGCCATTGTTGTGGTCGACGACCTTTGTTAGGGAGTGGATATTGCGGGAAAATTATAGAAACTTGGTTGTGCAGTGAAGATGGATAGTTCAACAGAGAAGATGGATGGCTCAATGGAAGATGCTAGCTCCGGGTCAACTCAGAGCACTGCTACATCTGCACATCTGCGTGTGTGCTACTATGAGCGGCCGATGATTGTGAGAACCGCCCACACTGATAAAAATTTTGGAAGGAGGTTTGTGAACTACAAAAATTGGAAGGTAAGTTCCTATTTTTTTTTATTTGTTTTCCCCCTACATATCCAAAAATTTATGCTTTTGTGCATTAGGTTTAATGGTACTTGTAGAGATAATGCAGATAATATTAGTGATAAGGTTGAAGATCTAGGTTAGATTTTCATATTTTATTGGGTTTGCATGCTAGGTTTCCATGAATTGTTGCCTCTATGTATTCGGTGCATATACATAAATTTTAAGTTTTGGTATTCATTGGTATAAGGAAAAATACTATGAATGTTGATAAAATGACACTAAGAACTAACCATGGAAGGATGGAGCGGTAGGAGAAGTAGTTGAAAAGGTAGGAGATACAGTGGCCATGAAGGATTCACTTTGTATTTATAACCCCACTGTTGTACACTCAGATATACACAATGGCTTTTACTTAGTTACATGACAGCTCTAGCTCTTTAGCTTTCAAATATTTGTTAGCAATTCATACTCTAATGTTGTTACATGTCATCTTTTTTGTTTTTTGTTTTTTTTTTTGTAGTAATGAATCTTTATTGTATGTGTTGCAAATTAATCGTGAATGTGATTTTTTTGGATGGGTTGATCGAAAAATGTGTGAACATAGTAAAATGGTGATAAGCCGTTTGAAGAAATGGCACGACAGTTTAAAAGAAGAAGCAAAACAATGTCAAACCATAGTTGAAGTTGAAGTTGGTAAGGTGAAGGCAGAATTGGAAAAAGAAGCTGGGAAGGTAAAGGTATAAATGGAGGGTGAACTTACTTAGTATCGAAAGGAAATTGAGATCGGTCAAATCAAACTCCAAGCAATGAAAAAGAATTATCAAACAATTATTGTGTGTTCATGGATTTTATTTGTAATATACTTGGTTTTTTTTTTTTTTGGATACTCTATCAAATACCCGCACGGCCGCATAATTGGTCAAATGACGTTGGCCTGAGGTGTTTGTGGTGAGGGGATATTTTTTGTAATGAAGTTTGTAATGAAACAAACAATATGTATTGTAGCAAATGATGTTATTATCAAACAATGTAAAACATGTTTATAAATCTGTATGTAGTTTTGTGATATGATACCGTGGAAATACTATAACAAACTTGATATGATTTTCATTCATACCATAAATCTGAATGCAAAAAAGAAAAAAAAAAATGATAAGTTTTACACATCACTTGAGCACATCATAATTGAAAAACCCTAGATCTGATTGATTACATCCATACCAAAATATCAAACCCTAAATCCACTGCACATGATGATTCAACCTAAAAACTGCATATCCAAATACCAAACCCCAACTAATATGCATCTTTGTTCATGTTGGGGATCATGCAGCATGTTATCAAAAACATTGCGCAGCAAAAGACAAAAAATTTAAACTGATCTAACTGATCTAGGATCGTAATAAACTTCAAAAGGAGCATGCTTTTAATTTTCTCAAGATTAAAGTAAAACTGAAGTTAGATTTACTTATAAATCTTGTCGGCCTCTCCTTAGGCATATAGGGCTATTTGAATTCATATTTATATCTTTGTTGTTGATGATTTTCAAAGCTGATGAAAAACGCGAAGAACACCAAAAACGCCATGAACACTAAAAGCTCCAAAATCTTCAAAGACTTGAAGAACTCCAAGAATATTAAGAACATTGTTCTTTGTAAATCCAGGTCTTCTTGATGACTGAACATGATAGTGAGTGTGAACTGTGCTCCTTTTCTATGGACTATGCTCTAGGAATTAATTCCTTAGCCCAAACTCCTTCAAACTAATGGCCTTTGAGAAATAAATTTTCTAGCTCATGTTTAAATAAATAAAACAAATCAAATTAATATAAATATTAATTTTTGGCCCATGTCTTATTTAAATAAAAGCACATGCAATTAATAAATAAATAAATAACTGAAACTCATAATCATCTAGTCAATTACAATAACTCAAGAAGGGACCCGGAAGGAAAATAGAATTAGCTACTTTAGTCACGTGAAATCTTGTCATCCAATGACTCATCACCTTAACTAAAAATCACAGATAGTTCCTCTAAATAAATGTGATTGAACTCTAATTCACATTTTGCCATAAACAATTAATCATTCATGACGTACTTATTAAATTACAATATTACCCCTCCATGGAATATATTCCGTAGTTGAACCAAAGATGATTAACTGTCACTTTGTTCACCATATCTCTTTCCTTGAGCACCCAGATCCAAACCTCATGATTTATCCCAATGTACCCTGTGATATTTAACTCATCCTTGTACACAATTTCAGTTAAATACCACTAAAAACGCTCGAACCCGAAACATAGAATAATCATTCTTATTGATCCTAAAACAAGAGGAATTTCCTTATCTCTTTGTTCTCCTACAAAGGACTTGGACTCATTCTTGAAGAGTGATCTTTCACAATGCTAAATGTTGATTACCCAACGTAAAGAGAATGTTAACCACATAATTTGAGCACATGTCTTATTTAAATAAAAACACATGCAATTAATAAATAAATTAATAACTGAAACTCATAATCATTTAGTCAATTTACAACAGCTAAGAAATGATTCGGAAGGAAAATAGATTTAGCTACTTTAGTCCCGTGAAATCATATCATCCAATAACTCATCACCTTGACCAAAAATCATATTTTGCAGCAAACAATTAATCCTTCATGACGTATTTACCATATTACCCCTCCATGGAATTTATTCCGCGGTTGAACCAAAGATGATTAACACTTCACCACATCTTTTTTCTTGAGTACCTGGATCCAAACCTCATTATTTATCCCAATGTACCTTGTGATATTAAACTCATGCTTGTACACAGTTTCAGTTAAATATCATTCAAAAAGCTCGGGCCCGAGACACATGATAATCATTCTTATTGATCCTAAAACAAGGAGAATTTTCTTATCTCTTTGTTCTCCTACAAAGGATTTGGACTCATTCTTGAAGAGTGATCTTTCACAATGCTACATGTTGATTACCCAACATACAGAGAATGTGTAACCAGTGATTTGATCTCATCCTGATACATCAAAGCAATCAACACTTGACATCTAGTTCACAATATTCTCAGGATTTAGAGTAATATTTATAAGTCGTCGTTCACGCTCATCATTTTCTATAACAGTCATTATAGGAATGATGGCTCACGCGGTTCTGTTCAGTGCATAGCCTTGTATAAGCCTACCTTGCTATAACACCAACTATGTCAACCTGAAGCCACACTACTTCACTGGATTAAAACAAATCATCAAAGTTTACATGTTATACTCTAGGTGGAATTCCCGATTCCACTGATGACTACAAATAATCATTTAATAAGTTACAAGGGACTTTTGATTATGGTCTTATGTGTGACAAATACAATTGCTCACACCATTATCAAATTCAAAATAACTTAGGGACTGCCTACATGCATATAACTAGTAAATATGCAAAACCACATATATGCTATGTAAACCAATAATAAGTATGCCGAATGTTCAATAATCAAATCAGGGAATAAGCAATAATATTCATTACCTCTTAAATATATTTCTGATCAATTGGAATTTTAGATACTAGTTCCAACAAAATCAACTTCTTGTCATTATAACAAAATATGTCATCGTGGCAAAACATTAAAATATGCATACACTAGAATCATTTGAAGTTTTAACACTTTTGGTCACAAAAATGTTTCAAACCTCAAACATACCATTTCAAAACTTATAACATGCTTAGTAACTGTTGAACAAATATCCACCTAAATAAATAGGCAAATAAATGCACATTTTACTCACAAGTGCACAAGATCAAAACGATAGTATAGACTGCAAATACGAGATCATTCCCACGAAGATTGGTAAACTATGTTTAAAAAGAAATTCCTAAAAAGATATCTTGAATGAGATGAGATCAAATATTGAATTTAAAATAATAACAATAAAGGGTAAGGCTTCGATATCCACCGCTAATCATACTCAAATAAGGTAAACAATATGCACAATGCTTACAACCATATCATGATACTCAATGTTTGCCAACCTAAGGGTATGGCATCTACTCCTTGGGCTATTGATCTCCCAAAGCAATGAGTTAGGCATGGCATCTACTCTAACTCTTTTCTTTCTTAAAAGATTTAGCTGGCATCTACTAAGTTGTTCTTCAAGAAAGCATAAAACTATGGAGATTGACAAACACATGGAGCCTAGAGCATGGCATCTATTCCGATTTTCTATGTTGATTAATCCAAGAACCTGTGATGGGGTTCTTTTGTTACTCTATTAGGCCTAGGACTCGGCCATCCAAATTGACCTAAATAACATATCCATACCACAAGCATATGATGATCAAACACATGCATGTGAGGAATTCAAGAAAACCGAAAATAATCAAATTAAGCATCAAAATATGAATTGTAGCAAGATAAATTGAAACCTTAAAGAGACATAATTAGGACTTCAATCGAGCCCTAACTAAAGTATTAGCTACATATAATTCGGATGAAAATCATCCTCATAAGAAAATAACAAAGAAAAATTGAAAAGTAAAGAAAAAACTAAGAAAAACCCTTTTTTGAAGCCTTTGATTCTTCTCCTCAAGCTTGTGTCTTTGTTTTTGATGACTTAGGAGAGTATTTATAGAATTTAGGAACAATCCTAGTCCAATTTCATGCACCCTAGGAAGTCCAAAATCGAGTTGGAGTAGGTTTAGGATTTTTTCAAATTGGATATGCCGATGTTACTGTTCATCGCGCAAAGTCGCTCGAGCCACCTTGATAAGTCACTCGAGCAAACCTTATATGNGCATATGATGATCAAACACATGCATGTGAGGAATTCAAGAAAACCGAAAATAATCAAATTAAGCATCAAAATATGAATTGTAGCAAGATAAATTGAAACCTTAAAGAGACATAATTAGGACTTCAATCGAGCCCTAACTAAAGTATTAGCTACATATAATTCGGATGAAAATCATCCTCATAAGAAAATAACAAAGAAAAATTGAAAAGTAAAGAAAAAACTAAGAAAAACCCTTTTTTGAAGCCTTTGATTCTTCTCCTCAAGCTTGTGTCTTTGTTTTTGATGACTTAGGAGAGTATTTATAGAATTTAGGAACAATCCTAGTCAATTTCATGCACCCTAGGAAGTCCAAAATCGAGTTGGAGTAGGTTTAGGATTTTTTCAAATTGGATATGCCGATGTTACTGTTCATCGCGCAAAGTCGCTCGAGCCACCTTGATAAGTCACTCGAGCAAACCTTATATGCTTCAGATTTTTCTTAATTATTTGTTCCTCTTTGAGTCCTCTTTCCAACGCCCTTGACCTTGCCTTAATCCGAGTTTTGAGCTAAGAGTTATGGCCAAAATAGTGCACAAGGGTCAAATACTCAGCAGCTTTGCAAGAGTTAATGTGTTTTAAGCCCGAGTTGATAGAATTGACTTCTTTTCTTCCAAAACCTACAAAATAAAAGAAAAATACAAAAACAAGACAAAACATCATATTATAATGAAACTAAGGGGTTATCATATGTGAATTAAGGGGCTTGAATGTGTAACATTCAGCACTTATCAATAACAACATAATTAGGCATAAAAACAAAAGGAAAAGATATAGAACCGAAGGTTACCTTGAGGAGGATAGTCTTTTTCAAAGAGACTCCTCTTAAAATTCTCTATCTCTCTCCCTACTTAGGATATTATGAGTGCTTAGCACGAAATGGGTGAGATTGTGAAGGGTAAGAAAGGCTATTTATAGGAGTGGAGTCAAGTAAATATGGTCAAAGGGTTTAAAGTGTTTTTCAAACTATATCGAACATTTGGTGTATTATGTCAAACATTCGATGTACTACTATCCAACGGTCCTAGGATTTCCATCAAACGTTTGATGTATTGCACTAACACATGGCTTGCACATGTAGAGACATGCGGACAGTATGAATAGTGCTTGTCAAACGTTTAAGGAGAGAGGGTCAAACGGTTGATCCGGGAAATTTTTCTAAAACAAAAATTCTTTTTGTCAATTTTCTAAAATAATGGGTATTTTATCAAAAAATTATGTTTATTAGAAATTTTTTGAGGCATTACACCCTTTCCTCCTTAAAAAAATTTTCTCCTCGAAATTTAGATTTTAAAAGATATTTGTAAACGGGGATAAAAGAGACGCACACACAAACAACTATAAAGAAAATCATCCATAAGATAAACAAAATAAATAATTATCATAACATCTCAAAAAATATAGAATCATTAGGCCCATGCCTATGATCAAAAGGTGTGAATAATACAAAGAAAGTAAAACTACAAGGGGTCGGCTCTGTCTCTAGCCCTGTCATCAGCCTCCTCGTCGGGTCTCCTGCTCGGCCCTGCACCATCTCCTCTGTGAACTCCCCTTGCTCCCCCTCCAGCTCATCACCCACCAATGTCTCGATGAAGCTGGTCCAATCCACCTCCTTCGAGAAGGCCTTCTGATGAAGCTCATTGACTCTCCCTACTACGCTCCCCTGGGTGTCCCGTGCGGTGGTTGCCACACCTCATTCCTTCTCGAACTATTTGCGGAGTTCGGTTATGATGTGCATGTAACGACCCCAGTCCGATAGGGCTAGGATTGTCAACTACTCATCTCAGAGGCACAATGAATCATAAGGTCTGCCAGAGCAATTAACTAAATACAAAAATAAATGCATGAATAATATAAAGGAAATAATGCCAACTAAAAGTTTGACACTTGATTTTACGAAACACCAAGTCTAAAGTTTATTACATACTAAAAATAATAACTCGTGTCAATGCACTTATTGAAATGAAATAAATAAAATGCAGATGGGATGACTTAATAACTATCTCTGTCCCCATTCCGGCCTCCTATAACGGCGTGCTCGCCACTCGAAAACAAAGGTAAAATTGAATGAGCGAAAAAAAAAAAAAAAAAAAGGCTCAGTAAGTATATCCCCCAACCATAAATAGTTGGGTTAAATTCATTTTCTTTAAAACCTTTCACAAAATGCAGAAACTCATGTAAACATTTCAAATAATTTTCATTTCGAAATGCTAAAGACTAAAATCCTCTTGTCTCTTCAAAACCTTTTTTTTTTTTTTTACAAAACTACTTTTAAAACATTCATTCATTTGGAAATCTCTAAAGTCAAAACTTATATCAATCACTTCTCATAATAGGGCCCATGTACACGGTTACGCCCCGTGGACTAGGGTTGCGCAGTCCTTGCAACCATGGCAACGCATGTGGCCACAGACGTGCCCTCTGATCAGCCGATTAACTTATTGATGCACTCAGCTTGGCAATTAATTGATAGATTATCACCTTCTGGCAGAGCCTCTTTCAATGGTTGCGCTTTCATCTTAGCTTCAGTATCGAGCTCTTTCTTCTTCGAATTTTCTTGGGCCAAAACTATCTCCTTTATACACGTGCCCTCATCTTATAAAACTTTTCTCATCTCTTTTATTTATTTTAGTATCTTTGAACAACGTGTAGACTTTTCCCAATTTGGAACTTCTAAAATAAATACTTACTATAATTAGAAAGTATTGATAAACAAGAACTTTTAAAATACCAAACGAATCTATAAGGTAGCATACAGCTTTTCATTTAAAGACAAAATTCTACTAAACATTTATGTAAACAAAATAAATTTGCAGATGCATGATCAAAACATATAAGGTAATAATGCACAATTTAAGAAGTAATCATAACATAAGCAAACTAGGACTTTTAGAAGGGGTAGAGAATCTACTTACCTTCTGACTACAATTAAAGAAAAATTCCTCGACAGCTCGCTAATCACCTGAATAACAGCTCAGACGTATTACTACTCTCATACTCCATACTGAAATAGAGTCTTACTATAATGAGTCGGCTTGCTAGTAGTTTGAGAAAGGATCGCTAAAATATTTTAAATTGTTCTTATCATGTATATAGATCAAAATCTCAAAATCTAGAATTTTCTTAAATGATTTAGAAAATAATAATGAAAACTTGCCAAATAAATGAGATTTTTACTTCTTGTCGTTCAAGCTAATGGCAAATAAAGCCTAATATTCTAAAAATTAAGGTATACAAATATAATTTCCTTAAAAAAATAATTGTCTTTTTTTTAATAAATACAAGAAACCATGTCCTTGTGGTATCCAGGCCTGTGAGTTTAAAACCCCTTTACATTGTCCAAGCATGTACTGCATTAGGAAACACAAAGGAAAGAGCAAGGAAAAATAACAAGGAAATTGGTACAGACACATGCGGCCGAGACTGCAATGAGGTGATTCTATGAGGAGAAAACAAAAAAAAAAAAAAAAAAAAAGAGAAAAAAAGAGATTTTTGGTTGCTTTCAATGACCAAGACGTGTTGGAGGGACCCAAGGTGATTTTATGAAATAAATCCAAAAAGAAAAAAGGAAAAAAAAAAAAACAAAACCCTTGTTTCTCTTCATTAGGCAATACGTGTAGTTGGTGGAATTTATAAGCAATGGACTCTCTTGCTTTTTACTACACAGGAAGGGACAAGGAAAATACAAGAGTAGAAAAAAAAAAAAAAAAAAAAGGCAACACGTGATTCAAGATGTTTCTTACAAAAAGCCTTGACTTTGTGAATGTTTGTTTGAAAAGAATTCACCTTATCTTTAGTACAATACTTTATGCAAGAAGACAAATCAAACTTCTGCAACAAAGTATTATTAAGGCTAAAAGAATGAAAGACAAAGTAGGAGGAGGGTTGTTATACCCGAGATATGATTAGAGGATTTTATGAGCTTAACTATGTAAATAACTAAGAGAAATTGATAACCAAGGGTAAAAAGGTAATTTATAGTTAGTAGAATGACAAAAAACACATGGAAAACTTGAGGAAAGTCATTTCTGAAGTTTTCCATTCGAACGGGGAGTTTTCCGTTCGACCGGGTGAGAAACAGAACCATCCGTTCCAATGGCCATTCGACCGAGTGAGCAACAGAGACGTCCGTTCCAATGACCGTTCCAATGGCCGTTCGACCGGGTGAGCAACAGAACCGTCCGTTCCAATGCCCGTTCCAATTGCCGTTCGACCAGGTCACTTTTCAGCATTGACCTATCGGGAATAAGATGATCATAACTTTTGATCCTGAACTCCGATTGAAGTAACATTGGTGTAATTGGAAAGCTAACTTAAAATTATACAACTTTGTAGCTTATGACTTTTTTCCAATTCGAACTTTTTAGGGGTCAAAATGGACTGTCAAGTGAAGAAGAAAATCTGTAGCGCTGGAGATGTTCCGTTCGAACGGGCCTCTTACCAATCTGACCGGAGGTCACCAAAATCATACTATAAAGTGCTAAAACACGAAAATTTCAGTTCAGTTTCCATTTTTCTCTTCTTGGACGCCTAGAGCTCTCTCCTCTCTCCTAAGGTTTGATCTAAACCTTAGAGTATTGATCATTTAAAGCTTCCAAAATGTAATCTAACACTGGCAAAGCGTTCCTCAGTGTTAGATTGTCGTTCTTACCATTCGTTGGAGGTAATTTCTCAAACCCATGAGAATCCTTCATGGTTAAGCTTTGTTTTATGCATGCAATGCTTAATCTCGGTATATTTGTCTTAGGACTTGGTACTATTGTGGAGTTTAAGCATTGGATCGAAGTTTCTTAAGCCGGGACTTCGTATCTTTGAGGTAAGTATTATAGTTAGCTAAATTAATTGGGTTTTTACTTGGAGTTTTCATGTTAATCCTAGATATTCACTATNAAGGTTTGATCTAAACCTTAGAGTATTGATCATTTAAAGCTTCCAAAATGTAATCTAACACTGGCAAAGCGTTCCTCAGTGTTAGATTGTCGTTCTTACCATTCGTTGGAGGTAATTTCTCAAACCCATGAGAATCCTTCATGGTTAAGCTTTGTTTTATGCATGCAATGCTTAATCTCGGTATATTTGTCTTAGGACTTGGTACTATTGTGGAGTTTAAGCATTGGATCGAAGTTTCTTAAGCCGGGACTTCGTATCTTTGAGGTAAGTATTATAGTTAGCTAAATTAATTGGGTTTTTACTTGGAGTTTTCATGTTAATCCTAGATATTCACTATGGGTTAGCCTTGCCAGCATTTAGATTGTGTTTTGAGTTCCATGCATATTATGGGTCTCAATTGGGTTATGTGCTTATGAGCACTTGTTAGTATTTAGAAGAGTATTGTGAGCTATGAGTTATGCCTTATAATCACATGCAATGATGTATTGCAGATTTGTGTGATTAAGACTTGTCATTGGTATCAATTGTTAAGTATCGAGCGGAACATGTGTATAATTACTCACTGAGAAAAGATACTATTTTTATGCTTTCAAAGATTATATTAAGTTCGAGCCAATTATATGTTATGTTAAAGTTTTTATGATGATATCTTGATACCTTTAATTATGTTGAGAAATGCTTGACGAGATATGATTTATGAAATGATGTTAAATTATGCATGATCATGAAAGAAAGAGAATAAGATGTTTTATAGCATGAGCATGTGATGATAGTAAAATGATATGTTTTTTAAGGAATGTAATACTCTGATAAAAATGAAAGGGGATATGCCCTTATAAAAGTGACAAGGGATATGCCCTGATAAAAAATGAAAGGGGATATGCCCTTATAAAAGTGATAGGGGATATGCCCTGATAAAAATGAAATGGGATATGCCCTTATAAAAGTGACAAGGGATATGCCCTGATAAAAATGAAAGAGGATATGCTCTTATGAAAATGGAAGGAGATATACCCTTATAAAAGTGACAAGGGATATGCCCTGATAAAAATAAAAGGGGATATGCCCTTATGAAAATGAAAGGGGATATGCCCTTATAAAAGTGACAAGGGATATGCTCTGATGAAAATAAAAGAGGATATGCTCTTGTGAAAATGAAAGGGGGTATGCCCTTATGAAAGTGACAGAGGATATGCCCTGATGAAAATGAAATGGAATATGCCCTTATGAAAATGAAAGGGGATATGCCCTGATGAAAGCAAAGGAGTCCATGCCCTAATGAAAGTTTAAAGTTATGTTTAAAGTTATGTTATGAAATGTATGAATGTAAAAACATGCATAGCACTTTTATGATTTGAGAATGTATATGTATTATGTTTTATATAGAATTCCATGCTAGATGTATTGATATGCACAAAAGTCTTCATGGAAAAGAACTTATGTATACGTCTACAACTGGTTTGCATATAATGATTTCATGAGTATGACTTAGCCTTATGACACTCATGTTGATCGTGACACAAATGAACGGGATACATGAGCAGCTCAGGGGTAGCCTTATGACACTCATGTTGATCGTGACACAGATGAACGAGATACATGAGCAGCTCAAGGGTAGCCTTATGACACTCATGTTGATCGTGACACAAATAAACGGGATACATGCACAGCTCAGGGGTAGCCTATATGACACTCATGTTGAACGTGACAAAAATTGAACGGAATACAAGAGCAGCTCTATAGCAAAGACATACGTGTAAAAGTTATGTATAGACAAGTTTATATGCATGTGTGACCAGACGTAACGTGGAGCGCTTGTATATATTCATGGCTAAGTAGAATGTTTCAAACTATTTCATGACTACGGTGTTTACTTTATCAGCTATATCATGTTTTTGTGACAGACCTTTTATAAACCAAATGTAACTATTATTGTAAACTAAGTAGAAAACGAAAGATTGACTCATTGTGAAAACTTAGTGATTTCTTATACCACTGAGACCGTGGACTCATATATCCGCCTGGGCGAATATGGTTAACTCCATGATCACCTTAGATGATGTTGATGTTGCAGGTACTAAGCATCTTGACGAAGATCCAGTGGCTGCGTATTTGGGTTATGATTGATGGCGGTGTACGTCGGATGCATTTTATATAAACTATGGTAGCCTAGCTTTTGTTTTTACATCGTGATGTTATATATGTGTAAAACTGATCGATGTATTTTGGTTATGCCGTATGTGGCATTTTTTATAGCCCTTCTGTTGATGTACAACACTTAAAATGTAAAACTGTTATATATAGTTTATGTCAGTTCCTTATGTTATATTACTCTCATTGTGTTATTTATTTAGTTTCCACTGCAATGTTATGATTACTCTGATATGATATGCTCATATTATGAGATAATGATGGCTTCTACGCATGTATGCCACTGTTGATGATGCGGTTTCATTTCAAAAAAAAATTATGCGTTATGAAATCAGGTTGTCACATGGGTTACCGTTTGAGAGAAAGAGAGAGAAGTGAGAGCTATTGTCGACAAGAGAGAGATAATGCAATTCTTTTTTCTTTTTCTTTTTTTGGGAGAGGGACAAGTGAGATAAAGTAAAACGACTGTGGGTTACTAGGGTTTGTCCCTTTTCTATTTAAATATAGAGAATAGCACAAACCTAATGGATGTTTGGTGATACAAAAAAAATAATATAACTCCACGTCTCTGATTTATTTTTAAAAAATAAAACATAAGAATAAAACTCATTAACTCTAATTTAAAAATAATTCACTATTATTAATATTTATATATATATATATATATATATATATATTAAAACTTTCAAGTTGATCCATTCTCATTACTAATCCAAGTCCACCCTAAGCTAGAAATTGAACTGTCTGTCAAATTACTATTCTACCCCTAAAGGAGAAATCAGGATTGTTACAATGCATGCACTCCTGATGACACGTAGCTATATCCTGCCATATCCCCTCAAGGAGCTTGATTATGTGGGAGTCCAGTATCGGCATGCTCTGGGCTGTAAGGGCACCCTATGATGATGTGGCTTCCTCAAATGGGTGGGCTCCTCTGGTGGCCTGGGTGGTTAGGTCACCCAATGGTGGCACTGGGACTACTAGCACCCTCCAGATGTGGGGCTCGCTCACTCAAAAGAATTTGCTGGTGATGGTATTGGCTGCTAGCCTCATCATCATCTCAGCTATGGGCACTCCAAAATGCTCGGCAATCATAGTGATCAATCCTCCAAAGGTTGAACCCACTTTCTTCGTTATTTCTAATCATTGGTAAGAAAATCTGAAGGTCGTTTTTCTAAGAAGCAAGGTGCAAGGATTTTTTGGTCATAATGCTAAAGAGTGGCCCTAGTCTCGAAGTAAGTAATTTTGTTTTTGCTAGTTTAATTTTTAAATATGAGTGTTCTTTGCATGTTGTTCTTAAAGTTCGATCTTGGTTAGAGAATATTTTATTTTTCGTTGTGCTATATTTTTTTCATATTGTAATATTCTCAACAATTGGTATCAAAGCGAGCTTTATAGAAAACATGTAGAAGAACGGAGTTTTAGAAAACTATTTTTCAATTGCTTAAATTCAGAATTTTTATGGATGCCTCCAGAAACTAAAATTTTGATTTTAGACCTGGATCATATTCTTTGATATGTTAGGATCTTACCTGCAAAATTTCAAGTCTTTTGGAGGTCGTTTGCTATTTTAAATAAATTTTGCATTCCAAATAGTGCTGCTGTAATTTTAAAGCAGGCCCTGTAGGATTAAAATTTTAATAATTTTTTTGGGCTAGTCCTAAAAATATTTAGGCAATTTTTTTTATAAGTAAAAATTGTGGTTGACGCAATGGTCCAAACGGATCTTCATTTCCATTGTTATCGAAAACGTTGTGATCCTTTTACTATTCATCGATAGATGTGAAATTCAGAAATCCTGCAAGCATGTGAGTTGTGCAAAATTGTTTTTCCAGAAAATTTTGCTTATGAATTCCAATAGTCCAAACTACATGAATTAAAATTTATTATCGAACACAAAGAAAAATGACAGATAAGGGTTAAGGTTCCTAAGGTTATTATGAAGGGTGTTTCTTTTGAAAACATAGAGGCAAAGTCGCAATTGTAAAGAAAATGACAAATTGTTTTAACAAACCCTTAGTTTTTTAAAATACCAAGAGGGAGCGAGATACCAGGATAGGAATCTCATGGTCTTCATCATAGGTCTATAGTAATGATGAAACAAAGACACCTCGTCTTGGCTTTGGGCCCTGCTCTATGCGAAGGGTGTTTTGTTGAGGATTATGCCCTAAATCCCAAGTTATTTACATGTTGACATTAAGAATTTGGTATTTGTTTTATTATGAATGATTATTATTATTCATTGATTAAATAAATGAGCATATGGCATATAATCTTTTGTATGATCTTTTATAATTGTCTCCAAACAATAGGTTCAGAGAATACATTGGATATGGTCTATGGGTGTGAGTAAGGTTTTTGTCACACAAGATCTAAGACCATAAGCCTTGTATTCGAAAATTCATTTGTTCGCAGTCATAATGAAACTAGACATTCCATTAGTACAACTGTTATGCATTAATTATGTGATTACCTTAATCAGGCGAAGTGTATACTTCGAGTTGATGTGTAGGTGTATAGGGTTGTATACACTAAACAGACCGGGAGCTGTCATTCCAAAAAAATATTGTTCCTAGGAAAAGACAATTACTCTCAAACTACTTATGCTTGTGATTTTAAATCCTGAAAGAAAGCGAACTCAGATGTCAAGTGTCTTTACTTTGATACATTATAGATTGAGACCTTAAACGTGGGTCAACATTATCTTTTTGTTGGGTGGTCACATGTAACATCGTGAGAAGAGTTTTGGTTAATAGAAAATCTAAATCCTTTTAAGTGAAAAATGACAAGAAATCTCCCCTTAAATAGGATTTTATACAGGATTATTCTCAATCTCTGACCAGAGCATTTTGGAAAAATAATTTCAAAATAAATTACCTAGTGAATAGAGTATTCACAAGAGAGAGAATAATAACGATAAGAATCTGGTACTCAATAAATAAGAGGTAGAGAATATATTGTGATAGTATCACAGTCCTAATTCGTCTACGAAGGATTTCATAGAGGAATCATACTCATCCATAAGTTAGTCAAAGGGAACTTTGTTGATTTAATCAAAAATATTTTCTAGAGTGCAGTTACAATTATGTAGTGGTACTAATTATAATTAAATCGTGACTTTGAATAGTCAGAGACAATTTGAGCCAAAAATATTTTTCTCTTCAGGTCCCTCATCAAGGTATTGTTAATTAACCAAAGACATGCTTTTATTTATTTATTTAGCAGGTTGTTTTAATTTATTAAAACATGGGTTTAATTATTTGGAAAGTTATTTTAATTAATTAAGACATGGGCTTATTTAATATAAGCAAGTTATTTTAATTTATTAAAGTATGGGCCAAGGAAAAACTGTACAGAGAGATAGGTGGGTGCTGGGCTTGGGATAAAACCCAATTGCACATACAGTCAAATAGGTGCATGGGCTAGGGGAATAAACCCTAGCCCCATGCATCACTTATGAAGCAGTGGAGGTTATAGGGTTTTGTAACCCTAGTCGTCCACTACTCCTAGTAGTCCCACATTGCTTATTTTTACTAAGACTCTCATAGTTTTGAGGATATAAATAGAAGTGCCTGTAGCTCTAGTAAATCACTCCAAAAATAATTCTTTTAGCTTTTATTAAGAACTAAAGTTCTATTGAGTTAACTCTCAAAGGAACAAAGTTTAAAATTTGAAGAATTAGAAAGAGCCCACATTCTTGGTTATTTTTAGTCATTGGTGAGAAGATCTGTTGATGTTCTTGGAGGTGTTCTTGATGTTCTTGGAACAACATGGATTCATTGCTCATAAAGCCAAGATGTGGCCTTAGTTTGCAAGTAAGTAATTTTATGTTCTTACTAGTTTAATTTTAAATAGCATTGTTCTTCACATGTTCTTCTTAGAGCTGATCTTGGTTAGGGAATAGATTATTTTACGCTGCGCAAAATATCTTTGATTTGCATGTTTATTCCCAACATGTTTTTGCTTCACGGGTTATAAGGTAGACTTTCTGTAGGGATAGAGGAGATGTGATTATGCATCAAGAACGACCACCCTACAGTGGAGTTACTTGACAATCACATCAAATCTACTTAATGGTACACACTTGACTAATGTAAGATATTAACCTTCCCGTGGAGCTATGTTATCCTAGGATTAGAGACTAAAAGGAAACGGCAGTTTATTAATGACGTGGTAGTATTAATAATGGTGTTTATTAATGACTGACTGGCATTAATAATGAGAGTAAGTCTCGCCTAGTCAGGGTGATTAAGAGCACCTCATCTTGGCCATGAGTCTTGCTCCATGGGGATGGTGTTTTTCAATTTACGGGACTAGGTTGTTGTTACATTTTTAAATATTATGTGTTTTCTTTGGTTTACATATTTTATTTAATGTTAAACATATATATGCCTGATTTATTCTCAATGTTATATATTTTTTCAAAACTGAAAATATCTTCGTTTAGCCCCTTCTACACCATATTAAATCAGAATAAGCTGACAGGTCCAAATTACATAGACAAAAAACGTAATATGGATATAATATTAATTGCATATGGGCACAACTATGTGCTTGCAAATGACTTGTGAAAATATATTAACAGAACCTAGTCTCATTAGAATCAAGCCTCTTTACTATCTCCTTAAGAGACTCTCTCCAAGACATCTCTTTCCTTTGAGACAACTTTTGTGTTTCTAAGCGTCGCAAAACATCTTTGGTACACAATGGAGCTAACAACACTTTGTTTCTACAACAATTTGTTGCTATACCTCTTCAACTTATTGTTTCACCTACAAAAGTAATCTCCCTTTTACTTTTTAGGTAAACCTTTATAACAATCTGTCAACAATCCATTGGATTTTGACTATTGATAGCATTCCTACATCATCATCTGTGATTAGGACCTCCATCAGTAATAGGTATATATATAATATATATATATATTATATATATATATATAATATATATATATATATATATTCAATCATTTGATCCATATAAAATGCCAATCGGTCCTATCATTATTTTTGAGCTTACCTATAAAGAATGGAAATAGAACCATAATAATTCTATGAAAATGGAAGGGCACATTCTTGTGCAAACTCATCGAGAGTATACTGCATTAGATGCCACTGATGATGTAGTTAAGAAATACAATCAGTGGGAGCATATTAGTAATGCGACAAGAGATTTCATCTTGAGATCATTAACATATGAGCTTGATGAGAAGTTGCAGGACTTTTCATATACTTCAAATATGTTGGAATATTGGAAGTAATATTTGGGAAACGAAATCTTATTCCCAAACAAGATACTGATACCGAAATGGCTGAGGTTATTTATGTAACAGTTGAGGATTATGCCCTAAATCTCAATTTGTGATACGATTGACATTATAGTTTTGTCATGAATAAAGTTTTATTCATTGATTAAATATATTTGTGACATATAAGCATATAATCTTTGTATGATTTCATTGAATAATCCCCATACAAAGGGTCTGAAGAATATATTGAATATGGACTATGGGTGTGAGCAATGGTCTTTGTCACACAAGGTCATAGACCATAACCCTAGTATTCTGTAAAGTTTGTAGTTCGCAGTCGATAATGAAATTGGACATTCCATTGGCTAAGACTGTTACACATTAACTTAAGTGATTTACCTTAATCAGGCAAAGAGGATTCTTTGGGTTGATGTCGTAAGCGTATAAGGTAGTATACACTGAACGGACCAAGAGTTGGCTTTCTATTAAAAGTATTGTCCTTGGAAAGACAAATAACTCTTAGACTATTTGTAACCAATGATTCTAAATCCTAAGAGGAAGCAGACTCAGATGTGTGAGTGTTGGTCATTTTGATACATTAGGGAGTGAGACCTTAAACGTTGGACAACATCTCCATGCATTGGGTGATCGCATGAAATATTGTGAGGGAAGCCTTGCTCAATAGGGAATCTAAATCTTTTTGGATAAATTAAAAGGATATGAAATTTTCCCTTTACTAGGATTTCAAAGGAGTTCATTCTCAGTCTCTAATCAGAGCATTTTGGTTGAGATTCAAAATATATTTTTTGACTTGTGAAGGGAGTATTCATAGTTGGAGAATGACAAAGGGTAAATTTGAAAATCAAGGATTAAGAGGTAAAGAATTCAGTGTGACAGTATCTTAGTCCTAATTCTGCTACGAAATATTTCACGGAGGAATCATACTCATCTATAAGTAAGTCAAAAGAAAAGGTGTTTATTTTTATCAAGAATAAATTCTAGAGTACAGTTACAATTTTATAGTGGCATCAATTGTAATTAAATAGCAACAGGGATTTGTCGTTGACTATTTGAGCCAAATTTATTTTTCCTTTCGGGTCCCTCACCAAGCTATTATAAACTAACCATGATGGGCTTTTATTATTTGTTAGGCAAACTTATTTTAATTTATTAATACATAGGCTTATTATTTAAGCAAGTTGTTTTAATTAATTAAAATTTGAGCCTAAGGGAAAATTGTACATAGAGATAAGTGGGAGCATGGGCTTAGGATAAAATCCAAGCCCCTCGCAGGGAAGTTGACGCATGGGCTAGGGTGGAAACCCTAGCCCCATGCGTCATTCTCCATGGAGGAGTATAACAGCTAGGGTTTTCCCTAGCCTAGCCGTCCACTCCTCTTCTCCTAGTCCCACATTGATTAGTTTTAAAACTTCTTATGTTTTCAAGGATATAAATAGAGGTATCTGTGGCTCTTGGAAAAACACACCAACACAGTTCTTTTAATATTTACTAAGAACTGAAGTTCTTGTGAGCTAACAACTCAAAGAATATAGTTTAAATATTTGAAGAGCAAGTTGAGTCCACACTCTTGATTATTTCTAGTCATTGGTGAGAATATCTGAAGGTCGGCATTTCTATTAGCAAGGAGCAAGGATCTGCTGCTCATATAGCCAAGGAGTGGCCCTAGTGTTCAAGTAAGTATTTTATTGCTTATTTATTTTAATAGCATAGTTCTTTGCATGTAATTCTTAAAGTTTGATCTTAGTTAGGGAATAGTTTATTTTCTGCTGCACTATATTTTGTTTTGATATAGTAGTATTTCCAACAATTGGTATTAGAGCAAGCTTTATAAAATGCATATGTAAGAACAAGTTTTAGAAAACAGTTTTTGTTTTCTGTTTGGTTCAAATTCGGAATTTTTTTTGGATGTCTCTAAACTAAAATTTTGTTTTTAGACTTGGATCATGTTCTATAACATGTTAGGATCCTACCTGCAAAATTTCGTGTTGATTGGAGGTCGTTTGCTATTTTAATTCAATTTTGCATTACAAGCAATTCTGCTGCTCTTTTACAGCAAGTTCTGGAGGATTACGATTTTAATAAATATTTATGGGCTCGTCCTAAAACTATTTGGGAAATTATTTTTGCAAGTAAAATTCGTGTTTGACGCAATGGTCGAAACAGATCTTTGTTTCAATTTATATCGAAATAGTTATGATCATTTCAAAATTCGTCACCGGATCTAAAATTTCAGAAATCCTGCATGATGGGAGTAATGCGAAATTGTGTTTGGGAAATTGTTTTTCCCATAAAATTTGCTCATGGGTTTTTGTATGATGATCAAATCATTATACAAGGATACATGCTATGCATATAATTAAGTAAACACCAATCATAAATTTTATTCATAATTGGAGTTTGTCGTATAACCAGTTTTTTTATAATAATATTTTCTTGTTGTTGTTGTTAATCCCAAAATTAGATGGATAAATTTCAAAAGCCCGAACTACACGGACTAGAATTTACTCATTGGAACACAAAGAAAAAGGATGGATAGGGGTTAATGTTCCTAATTCTATTAAGAAGATGTTTCTTTGAAAACATAATTGTGGCGACCCGATTTCATAACACACACATGTGTGTGTGTGTGTGTGTGTGTGTGTGTATTTTTTAAAAAAAAAAAATGAAACCGCATCATCATAGTGGCGTACAAGCGTACCAACCATCATTATCTCATAATATGAGCATATCACATCAAAGTAATCATAACATAGCAACAGAAACTAATAAAATAACACTATGAGAGTAACATAATATAAAGAGCTAACATAACTACATACAACAATATTTACATCAAAAGTGTTATACATCAAAAGAGTGACTATTAAAAAAAGCCACATACGGCTTAGCCAAAATACATCAACCTGTTTACATATACAACATATTGATGTACAATCAAACTAGACTTTACATGAGTCTAAACAAAATACCAATAGGCCTACATCGCCCTCAGTCACAGTAACCCAATTTCGCAGCCATTGGATCATCATCCTGATCCACAATACCTGCATCAACAACATCATCTGAGACGATCATGGAGTTAACCACATTCGCCCAGATGGATATATGAGTCCACAGTCTCAGCGGTATAAGAAATCACTAAGTTTTCAAAATGAACCAATCTTTTTCTTTCTACTTAGTTTATAATAACAGCTACCTTTAATTTACAAATCATCTTACATTAAAAACATGATGTAGCTGATGAAGTAAACATCGTAGTTATGAAATCATTTGAAATGTAATGCATAGCTGTGAATATATACATGTACTCCAAGTTAATCGGCCGCACATACATATAAACGCATCTATACATAACTTTTACACATATGTCTCAGTTATATAAATACACATGTATTCTGTTCAACTTTGTCACGTTCTACATACATATTGTATAACTAAGTCATACTCATGAAATCATCATATGCAAACCAGCTGTAAACATATACATATGTGCTGTCTCATTCAACCTCATATGCATACCAATACATCTAGCATGAAATTCCATAAAACATAATACATATACATATCATCAAAACATAACTGTGCAATGCATGCTTTCACATTTGTACATTTCTTTCATTTATTCTCATCACTCTGGGGACTCATCCCCGACAGCTTTCTCATGGATCCATCATATTACATTATAACATTCACATGTTTTTCAGTACCGAGGACTCGCCCTCTGAGAATCGTCTCAAACTGATGCTGGAGAGCATAACATAACATTTACATCCATTCAGCACCGAGGGCTCGCCCTCCAAGAATCGTCTCGAATTGATGATGTAGACTCTAACATAACATTTACATCTTTTCAGCATCGAAGGCTCGCCCTTTGATAATCATCTTGAACTGATGTTGGGGACTTGTCCCAATTTATTTAATATTTTATGCATTTCGTCATATTTATCCATGCTCATGTTCATACTACAAAATATCTTATTTTCTTTCTTTCATGATCATGCTTCATTTAACATCTTTTCATAAGTCATATTTCATCAAACATTTTGTAACATAATTCAAAGCATCATCATATCATCACATAAACGTTAACATAACATATAATTGGCTTGAACTTAATATTATCTTTGCAAGCATAAAAATAATATTTTGTCTCAATGAGTAATTATACTCACCTTGTTCCATTCGATGCTTAACAAATGACACCAATGACAATTCTTAATCACCTAGCTACAACAAGCTACAATGACACATTACATGCAATCTTAAACATTATTCACAACTCATAACTCAATTTCTAAGAGTACATAAGTTCTTAACAATTCATAAGCACTTAACTCATACAACCCATAGCTTAATAGACCTCATAATATGAATCCATAAGCTATAAAAGTTAATCCATAGTGGTTTACAAGGGATTAACATGCTACATTACAAAACTAACTAACATTACGAGGTTAGACTTAACACTCACCACAAAGGTTCGAAGCCTGGTCTTAAGAACTTCGATCCAACACTTAAACTCCTTGAATATGACAATTTCCTAGACAAATAATGAAGATTAAGCAACATGCAAGTGATGTATAGCTCAATCTTGAGAAAGTAGACATTGGTTGAGAATTTTTACCTCAAACGATCAGTGGAAACGACAATTTAACACCAAGGAGTGCGTTGCCGGTGCTAAGAATCACTACCCAAGCCTCAAACAATTATTCTTTTTAAGGTTNACAAGGGATTAACATGCTACATTACAAAACTAACTAACATTACGAGGTTAGACTTAACACTCACCACAAAGGTTCGAAGCCTGGTCTTAAGAACTTCGATCCAACACTTAAACTCCTTGAATATGACAATTTCCTAGACAAATAATGAAGATTAAGCAACATGCAAGTGATGTATAGCTCAATCTTGAGAAAGTAGACATTGGTTGAGAATTTTACCTCAAACGATCAGTGGAAACGACAATTTAACACCAAGGAGTGCGTTGCCGGTGCTAAGAATCACTACCCAAGCCTCAAACAATTATTCTTTTAAGGTTCAGAGTAAACCCTAGGAGAGAGGAGAGAGCTCAAAGTCATTCCAACTCAGAAAATGTGAGAAATGAGCTAGAAAAACGCACTTAAGCTATTTATACTCGGCATACTGCTCATCACCGTCCAAACCAAATATAGACCGTCCGAACAACTACCGTCCGAACAACGATGCTGGCGAGGCACACTAACTGAATCAGAACGTGCTTCGTCTTGATATAGCTGCAGACGTTTGCGTAGAAGACGCTGTCCAGACGCTACTGCGGACAACTTGTGGGTAGTTGCTACTGACTAAACCGTAGCATACATCATCCGAACCACTGCAAACGAAGCTGCAGACGACTAGCACTAGGCAACACCCGTCTGGACCACAACACCACCGTCCAGACGCCCAAGGCGAAAAATCATTTTTTTGTGTTTTCTCGATGCGTTTTTAAGGTGATTTACCCTTGTATTTTACCCTTGTATTTTTAAGGTGATTTCATAATTCTTTAATTTAAATTCATGGGCATAACGCTTTTGATTTTATAAAGTGACATCAATATAATCACCTAGCCACAACAAGCTACAATGACATATTGCATGCAATCTTAGACACTATCTACAATTCATAACACAATTTCTAAGAGTACATAAGTGTTTAACAACTCATAAGCACTTAACTCATACTTCCCATAGCTTAATGGAACTCATAACATGAATCCTTAAGCTACAAAAGTTAATTCATGATAATTTACTAGGGATTAACATGCTACATTACAAAACTAACTAAAATTATGAAGTTAAACTTAACACTCACCACAAAGATTCGAAGCCCGGTCTATAGAACTTCTATCTAATGCTTAAACTTCACAAATATGACAATTCCCTAGACAAATTATCAATATTAAGCAACATACAAGTTGTGTATAACTCAATCTTGAGAAAGTAAACATTGGTTTGAGAATTTACCTCAAACAATCGGTGGAAACGACAATCTAACACCAAGGAAGGCGTTGCCGGTGTTAGAAATTGCAATCCAAGCCTCAAAATATTGTTCTCTTAAGGTTTGGAGTAAACCCTCGGAGAGAATAAATAGCTCCAGGTCGTTCCAAGTCTAAAAAGTGAGAATTGAGCTGGAAAAATGAATCTCCATCTATTTATACTCGGTATACTGTTCATCACCGTCCGAACCAAATATGGGCCATCAGACGACCACCATCCAGACCATGCTGTGGACGAGACATACTAACTAAACAGTAATATGCTTCGTCCAGAAATGGCTGCAAACGAAGCATACTGAGTGAACAGTAACAGGCCTCGTCTAGACGCCGCTGTAGATGACTTGCGGATGATACCTACTGCCAAGCTAATTTGACCCTCAAAATGATGAAATTGGAAAAGTCATAAACTACAAAGTTGTAGCCTTTTGAGTTAGCTTTCCAATGCCATAAATTTTTCTACAAACAGAGTTCAGAATTAAAAGTTATGGTCATTTTAGTCCCGTATGGTCGATTTGAAACTACAGATTTGAGTGGAATAACCTCTTGAAACTTTTTCTGTGTGTTTTTCCCATTCTTCTTACTATATAATTACTTTCTTACTCATGGTTATTATTTTCCTTAAGCCATTTACATAATTAAGTTTATAAAATTCTCTAATCATATCTCGGATATAACAATAGACATCATTCCTATAATCACAGAAAATATAAATGTTGAGTTCAAATATGATAAAAAGCTTTCTCATAGACAAGATAAGAAATTCACCATAAATAAGTATAAACATTAAGAACGATTTACAAGAGTTTTTGCAATCCTCTAGACTATACAATCATCATACATATGCAAAGGATCCCAACGATAAATACAATCAAACCATTGTTACTTGGAAAGGGCTACATCAACACCCTATAGAGAAGTTTAGCTACTCATAGAGCTGGATTCCTCTTTGAAGAAAAGAAATCCATATCCAAGAGCATATAGAGCTGCTGGTTGAGCTCCCTTGAAGTCCCAAAGCACTTCTCCAAGTTGCACACTCAGGACCATGTACACCCTTGCTCTCTTCCTCCCCCTTTTCTGTTTTGCCGAGAGTGACCTAAAAGGAGAGAGTGAGACTCTTTTCTTTCATTCCCAAGACAAGGCATGGGTGAGAGAGGGAAATCAAGGAGGTATGGTGCGTTTTTCAGAGCCCATGCTTCCTCCATAATGTGCAGACAAAGTCTACTGAACAACCCATGCCTCATATTTTATTCTTTCTTTCTTTCTTTTTTCTTTTTCTGGTGCGGAGGAGAGACGCTGCTAGATGCAACGGCGCTCGAGCAGCCCAAGGTTGGCGTTCGAGCGACACAGCGTTCAAGCCACCAAAGTCTGGCGCTCGAGTGACTAGTCTTCATCAGCAACCCTTTGAAATGTTTTTAAGCCGAAAACAATGGAGTTTGATGCATTTTCACCTTAGGACCTAAAAATACTAAAAAGCACAAAAACACAACAAAACGTTATATTACAAAACCAACTAAGGGTTAACATATACGAGTTAAGGGGCTTGAATGTGTAACATTCGGCACTTATCACTTCCTACGTGTCCATTTATCAGAGTAAACAGTGGAATAACTGATTCAAGTACATAAGTAATAACCAATTTTATCATCATTAAATAAGGGCGCAGAGCTTTACATATAGAAAATTAAACCTGAGTATATCAACTGCCGTCTCGATACCGTAATCCTCGCGAGACTCCCAAACGGTCAAATCCCTAAGGGTTTGTAAAATATCAGAGTATTTTACGACGAGGGAATGAAGTAACTGAGTAAGTTAGCTGACTTAATAAGTAATAATTTAAGGAAAAATGGGTGATGTACAATGTTATAAAAAGGATTTAAACATGATATTTTGGAAACGGCAGATCCAATCTCTGTTATTATGCCTTTGGTAAAAATGACATTGGTTTTTAAAGAGAATAGCATAATTTTGGCAATCAAACCTTTATATTTTAATGCACAAAATATGCTATAGTATAAGTAGTCATATGTCAACAATATGGTCTACCCGAAACATTAACCCCTCTCAGCAAGGTTTGCACGTCCAAAATGACATCTGGTACAACTCCGGTGCTCCAAACATTGCATAAACATACCATCTTATACTAGCAGTCTGATCGAGTCTGACCTCGGGTGGCCTACACTGACTAGCAAAGCTATAACGATGACCCCACTCAAAGAATGGTGCGCTGGTCACTAACTCTTAACCATTGAATCCAAGGCCCTCATCATAAAAAAAACATTTGACCATAGAATCAACTTGTATTAATAGTAAGACCATGGCCGTTCTACCGCATGTACCGATGTACTATAACCTTACTATATAGATATCATTCATTTATTCAAAAGTAAGGGTATTTAAATAAACAAATATCGACATGTCATAAAAGCAAAAAAATTTATCATAAAGAGGAGTGTGCTCAGTCATCTAACATATTGCACTCTTAAATTTGCAGTTTCATACTCAGTTATTTACTTACCTTAACTGCTCATCTGATGCCTCAGATATCTCGTACCTACCATTAACTGTAAAATAATCCAACAACATGCTAGGAACGTAATCACTTGCTAATTGTAGGGTATGTGTGCTCTTTATCTTAAAAACCCTAATTTGGGCATTTCTAGTCACCATCGAACATTTGACATGATTATCGAACGTTTATCCCTTCCAAATCGAATGTTCGATCAAGAATAGTGGAACATTCGATGTAGACCCAAAATGCATGAATGTCTAAAAACTTCTACCAAACCTAACCACAATTATATCTAGACTTAAAGCAATGTCAAATAACATAGTAAACATGCATTTTAAGAGATAAAACCCAAAGTCGTTCATTTTATCAAAATCATTTGGAAAGTTAACACAAGGGCTTTTAAATCTTTATAACACATCTTGAAAACAATACAAGGGTGTAACTTATGTAAAATAATGAAATGCAACATAAATAGAAGTAGGGATTCAAAGGTTAGCCTTGGAGAAGATAATCTTCCTCAAATGAGAACCTCCTTCAAAAATCCTCCTCTAAGCCTATGAAAATGGGTTTCTAGAGTGTTTGGATGAGAAATGGGGGTTCTTGCATAAGGGTAGGGTATATTTTATAAGGGAGTGAGGCGAGTTGCTGATCCCCTACAAGAAATCAATTTTAAATCCTCCTCTAAGCCTATGAAAATGGGTTTTTAGAGTGTTTGGATGAGAAATAGGGGTTCTTGCATAAGGGTAGGGTATACTTTATAGGGGAGTGGGGCGAGTTGCTGGTCCCCTACAAGAAATCCATTTTGGGACATGATCAAATGTTCGTTTTATATTATCGAACATTTGATCTTTTTTATCCAGAGGTTCTAGGGTTTATCATTGAACATTTGATAAAAGCACTAAACGTTTCAAAAAAGCATCGAACGTTCTATCAAAGCATCAAACATTTGATGTACCATACTGACACCTATTCTGTGCACATGCAGGCTTGCAGAAAACATGACTGTACTGTTCATCGAACGTTTAATGGTTGTCTTTTTCTGAAAAAAATATATATATATATATATATATACTTTTAATGCTTTTCAAAAAGGAAAAATAGGTATTTTTAATAAAAATATTTTCCCATAATAATTTGGGAATTTAAATATTTTAGGACATTACACAATTATATCATCAATAAATAAGGGCGCATAACTTTACATCTAGAAAATTAAATCTGAGTATATCAACTACTGTCTCGATACCGTAATCCCGATGAGAATCCCAAGTGGTTAAATCCTGAGGGTTTGTAAAATACCATAGCATTTTATGGGGAGGGAATGAAGTAATTGAGTAAGTCGAATGACTTAGTAAGCAAATTAGTTTAAGGAAAAAGGGATGATGTACAATGTTATAAAAAATATTTAAATATAATATTTTTACAAATGGCGAATTCAATTTCCGTTATTATGCCTTGGTAAAAATGATGTTTAGTTTTTAAAGAGAGTAGCATAATTAGCAATTAAACTTTTATATTTTAATGCACAAAATATGCTATAATGTAAATAGTTATATGTCAATAATATGATCGACCCGAGACATTACTCCCTCTCAGAAGGGTTTGTGCATCCCAAAGGACTTTTTGTATAATTTCGGTGCCCCAGACATTGCATAAACATATCGTCTTATACTAGCAGTCTAACCGAGTCCGACCTCGACTAGCCCACACTAACTAGCAAAGCCGTAATAGTAACCCCACTAGAAGAATGGTGCACTGGTCACAAACTCTTAACCATTGGATCCAAGGCCCTCATCATAAAAGAAAATATTTGACCATAAAATCAACTTGTATTAATAGTAAGACCATGGCCGTTCTACCGCAAGTAGCGGTGTACCATAACCTTACAATGCAGATATTGTTCATTTATTCAAAAATAAGGGTATTTATATAAACAAATAACGCCTTGTCTATAAAAAGCTGTAACTTAGTCATAAGGGAGAACGTGCTCAGTCATCTGACAAATTTCACTTCTAAATTTGCAGTTTCATATTCAGTTATTTACTTACCTCAATTGCTCATCCGATACCTCAGACATTTCGTGCTCCCACTTACTACGAAACAACCCAACAGCACACTAAGAATACTATTATCTAATAACTGTGGAGTATGTGTACTTTTTGCCTTAAAAACCCTAATTTATGCATTTCTGGTCACCATTTGACACGATTATCAAATATTCATTCTTGAATATCAAACATTCGATCAACAACAGTAGAACTTTCAACGTAGGTCCAGAATGCATAAATATTTAAAAAATTCTACCAAACATAACCACGACTATACCTAGACTTAAAGCAGCGTCAAGGAACATAGCAAACACGTATTTTAGGAGATGAAACACAAAGTCGTCCATTTTATCAAAACCATTTGGAAGGTTAACACAAGGGCATTTAAATCCTTATAACATACTTTGAAAGAAAAACTTGGTAGTAACTTCCGTAAAATAGTGAAATACAATATAAGTAGAAGTATGGATTCGAATGTTACCTTTAGAGAAGATAATCTTCTTCAAATAAAACATCTCCCCAAAGATCCTCATTTAAGCCTTTGAAATGGGTTTTCTGGAGTTTTTGGACAAGAAATGGTGAGTTTTGCATAAGAGTAGGGTATATTTTATAAGGGAATGGGGTGAGCTGCTGATCCCCTACGAGAAATCCATTTTCGGACATGATTGAACGTTCGATGTACGACATCGAACGTTTGATTGTACAATTACCCAGCAGTTCTAGGGTTTCTCATCAAACGTTTGATAAAAGTACTGAACGTTCCATAAAAGATCATCGAATGTTCTATAAAAGTATCGAATGTTTGATGTACTGTATTGAAACCTGTCTGTGCACACGCAGGCTTGTAGATAACATAATTGTACTGTTCATCGAACGTTTGATGGTTGTCTTTTCTGAAAAATATGCATTTTTTTAATGCTTTTTAAAAGGAGTGGGCATTTTTAATAAAATATTTTGTCAAATAATTTGAGAAATTCTTTTAAATATTTTGGAGCATTACACCTTATGCGCTCGAGCTCTTTGTAATTTGCGCTCAAGCCCTAGTGCGCTCAACCTTTTTGTAAGGAAGCACGAGCCCTTGTTCTTTAGCAGCTCACCAAGGTGTGTTCTAGGCCCGAAACCAATGGATATGATTGCATCTTCTTTCAGAACCTGAAAAATAATATAAAACACAAAAAAAAAAAACAAAACAAAACAAAACAAAACATCTCACTACAACGAAACTAAGGGATTAACATATGTGAGTTAAGGAGCTTAAATGTATAACATTCAGCACTTATTAATAATTGAGATCCAAAACCAAATACTCAATTTATATCAGCTCAAAGAGGGACCTAAAGGAAAAAATACATTTAGCTCCAATACGCCTATGACACTTGTCATCAATGACTTGTCACACGACACTATCAATCACAATTGATTCCACTATACAAATGTGACTGCACTCTAATTAGTATTTTTTAATTAATTAATTAATCTATGAGACGTACTTATATAATACATATTATCCCTCCATAAAATCATTTTGTAGTCAAATCAAAGTCCATAAATTGTCACTTTATTTACTACCTCTTATCTTTGAGTACCCGATTTAATTACATGATTATCATTTGTACTATGTGAGACTCCATCTCACTATGTACATAAAAGTTTCAGTAAACCCCACTGAAATACTCAAGCCTGAGCTTTAAAATAATCATTCCCATTAAATCTAGATAAGGAGAATATTTCTTATCACTTTGTTCCCGACAAAGGACTTAGATTCCTTATTGAAAAGGGGGATTTTCCCTCAATACTACATGTGATCACCTAATGTACTGAGATGTTGACTGTAAGATCTCACTTCTTAATACATCAAAGTAACCTACACTTTACATTTGAGTTCACGATCTTCTCAGGATTTAGAGTAACTGTGATAAGCCATCATGCACGTACATCATTCTTATGATAGTATTAAAAGAATGATGACTCACATGGTCTGTTGGGTGTATGGTACTACCTTGCTCCTACACCAACATATCAACCCAAAGCCCACTTGCTTCTCCTTATCAAGACAAATCGTTAAGGTTGACATGTTATAATCTAGATGGAATTCTCAGTTCTATTTACAACTACGAACAATCTTTTTAAAAGTTACAAGAACCTATGACTATGATCTTCTATGTGATAATCTCTTTACTCACACTAAGTCAAATACAATGTAACTTAGGGACCTTACATGCATATAGTAGGAAAATATACAATCACACATATATACATGTAAAACATCAATGTATATGCCCAATGTTCAATAATTAAATCAAGGAATAAACAATATAATTCATTACAACCAAAATATCATCCAACGAAATTAAGTTTTGGACACCAATACCAACAAGATCTATTATCAATCCATGATCCAAACAAAAATACCCTTAGATCTAAACTAGAAGAAAATGGTCATTATGTTTGACCATCAAACATTTGGTTACCTTGTCGGTCGTTCGACCTCGATCGTTTGATCACCTTACCGAATGTTCGGTAATCGAGCTAAATCTCAATTTCCAACAAAGATTCAAGCGTTGCCTAGTCTATCGCAACCTAAGGTTCTTTTAAAGCACTAACCACGGTCCTAAACCACAATAACACCTATATGCATAATAAAGTACGTCCAACATTAACGAGAAACTAATCATCACTAATCTTGTCTTAAGCCTTAACACAACCTTATAACAGTAAACCCAAAACCCAGATCTACAAGATAGAGTTGTCTAAACTACCAAAACAACACTAACAGAACCCAATCATGCTAATAACATCAAACAAAATGAGTTTAAGTCTAAGGCATTACCTATTGAAGAAGATAAGACCGAAGGCAAACTAATGTAGGACGCTACATTCAATCGCCAAGGACTTCCCCAGAGCGATCGCCAGGAGTTTCCTGAGAGTCCATTCAAAGAAGAGTTTCCCGAGAGCCCATTTCGAAAACCTATTTCGAGAAAAGCTTCTCGAGAGCCCATTCTGAGAAGAGCTTCTCAAGGGACCATACCAAGAAGAGATTCCGATAATGCACTTCCCAAGAATCCATCCCGAGAAATGGTTCCCAAGAGTCAATCCGAGAAGCATTCTGAGCATCATTTCCAAGTCAACAATTCCCGAGGATTCATTCCGAGAGCCCAAGAAAGAAAGGTTTGATAAGATTCACCTAGCTAGCACATTAATGAAGATTACGTGATCGCAAGCTGGAGATTGTTATTTGATTTTAGTTGATTTGATCTTCTTTAATTAAGACTTTATTTATTTCCTTTCTAAGATTGTATTTTTTTTCTTTTCTTGTAAGATTGTAATTATTTCTTTCCTTATTAGAATTAGGTTTACTTGTTCTACTAGGACTAGGTTTACTTTACTTTTCAAGATTTCTTACTAGTATAAATATGTGAGTCTACATTGTAAACTAAAACAATCAATTGAATATTTATCAATCAAATCAATTTCTCTCATACTCTGTCAGAATTTTGTTACCTTAAGCCTACAGGCTTGTTTTATTTTTTTAAATCAAAAGACGCAGACGCTTCAGACTTTGTTTACCAAGTCTTCCGCTATGTCACAAACTCCTCATCTCTCCAAGCATCCACTCTTTTTCTCTCTAGGGTTCTCTCAGCTCAAAAGGGCAAAAATGGGGCTTAAAGGGTAAGGTCTCTATTTATAAGTTCCAATGTGCGTCCAAAAGCATGAGTGTCTTAAAAAAATTAAAATTATGTTTGGATGATTTAAAAAATATATATATATATATATATATATATAATATATATATATATATATTATATATAATATAGTATATTTGAAAAATCATGCGTTCCAATGTGAATTAATTGAATATAATAGAAAATTCATGTTTGAGTGATAATGATTTTTTGTGGTTTTTTTTTGCGGAAAACAATGCAAATTAATGATTAGAGTTAAGAGGAAATCAAGATAACCTAATGATTGAGAATGATTTTTATGAATATTTTTTGTTCTACTAAACAGTGATGATGAAATTTTATTTCATTTGATGCTCCAAAATCTCCTTTCAACCTTTCGGATTTGAGAACATAGCAGCAGCCAATACGCCGCCCTTTTTGTTTCCCTCCCTTTTCGTTTTTGGGAAAAGTCTAACCGTAGCCAACTTCGTTCACGTACGACTATTAGAAGTTATTTTTCATGTACGCTCAATGTGCATTTTATTTTTACACGTCAATTGTCCAGATTTCATTGGTAAGGTCCCAACCCATGGGCCATGGTGGTCAGCAAATCTACTTATTGGAGGGTCTTCTTACCCAGTCTCACCACAGGGAAAATAGATTCGAACACACACAATCATGTCCATCAGCATATTGCGTTGGGTTTGAAAAAATTTTCCATGATTTTAGGGGTGAGCAAAACCCGCCCGACCCTACCCGCCCCAACCCGAAAAATTCGGATTTTTAGGGTTTAATCGCGGGTTCGGGTTATTTTTTTCATATCCGCGCGGGTCGGGCCGGGTTGGTTTTTCGAAAATCGCGGGTACCCGACCCGCGATTTGTTATACAATATAAATACTTTTTTTTTCCCTCAGTGCCCTCACTCCCTCATACCTAAAACCTAAATTCTAATTTCTGGAACTCAACTCATGCAAACGCAGTCACGCGGCGCCTCCCTCAGTCACGCAGTCAGGCACTCACACAGACGCAGTCCCCCAAGTCCCCATAATTCTTCCCGTCTTCCGTTCTTCTTCTGTTCTTCTTCTTCTCGGTTGAATGGTTCAATTCTTCCCCTCGCCGCACATCAGCATACGGGCCGTCAACTCTCTCTCTCTCTCTCTGAATCTGTCTCAGCCTGTCGGCCCTCTCCGCCTCTTCTCCGTTCAGGTTAGGGTTTCCTTTCTTCGATCTATTAGACATTAAACTTTCGCTTTCATTTATTTTATTTTTGGTGGATTTTTTTTTTTAAATAAGTTGATGGGTTTCCACTTTCCAGTTTCGTTTTGAGATAAACTGATAAAGTATCCTCTGACTCCTCTCACGCTCTGCATCGGCAACAACTTCAGGTAAGGATTTAACTCTTTAAGCTGCTTTGATCTTCAAATCTTCAATCCTAATTTCTTCTTTCATTTTCCTTATGAATTTTTCAATTTTTTTGTTTAACTCATCATTTGCTCATTGAGATTGCATGATATTATCATTAGTAATTTAAACTTCAACTCTAATCTGAGCCATCTAGACTCGAGTTGAGAAAATATAGTCGGGTAAGCCCGCCGGGTTGGATGAGGCCAAATAGAATTGATTTGGCCCAACGGAAACCCAAACATGGAAATGACAAAAAAAAAAAAAAAAAAAGGTTGAAAAACCTGAGTACCCAAACATGGTAACAAAGAGCTGGTGGACACCCTAGAATTAGAAATGTCAAAAGGCAAATTGTAGAAAGACGCAAGAAATACATTGTAATAAGTAAAACAAATCATCCTTTCTATTCTTTTTACCTCCTAGCAAGATCAGTGAAGCTTTCAAAAAAAGCATCTATTTTCTAAAAAAAATGCTTCTCAGCATTTTTAAATGCATTTTTCTAGTACTTTTTAAAAAAAAAAAAAAAACAAAACAAAACAAAACAAACAAGTGAATATAAATTTATTACATAAATAAAAATTATTAATAATATTATTTAAAAATGATAAATTGCATTACTCATTCTCTAATTGTGGCTTACGGCTACAATATATATATATAAATAATATATATATATACTAGTTGGGACAGCACGTGCAATGCACGTGCTTGGTTCCTTTTGTTGTATATCACTATAATTGTTAATATTATATTCTAAAATCTATACCTATAAATTGAGAAAATATGATATACTAAAAATGATCATTACATTTTAGATAAATTATTATTGAATTTTAAATCAAATAATACTTTTTAGTTTAGATCAAAAAATGTGTACTTAAAAGTGTGAAAGTGGAAGTGGGTATTTCTTTATTTCTAATTATGATGTGTATCATGTGTAGCCTTGTAACTTTGCAATTGTTGACTTTAACTTTCAAAATAAATTTGACTAACACAATGACATAGAAAAGAAAAAAATTGAAATTGGTCTAAATAACACACCCACCAAAATTTAAATTTCAAATCATACCGATCTAACATTATTTTCGTAGTCTATAATTAGTAGGTATAATAAAACTATAAAAAAAAAAAAGGTAGAGTTTTTACCTTATTATAACCTATGGCCATAATCTCTCATTGGCTTCACCACATTCTTCTTATTATTCTTCTTCTCTTCCTCACCATCCTTTGAAACTCCCGAGTCCCCAATACAACAAAACGTTTAAGGGATAACTTGCTTTTCTCATAGAAGTCATTTGGCTGAATATGAAACCATACCAGAGAGTGAGATATATTTAAAAAAATGGTGAACAAAAATTATGATTAAAGAAGATGAACCAAACCTTATTTGCTCTTTACAGTGTTTGTAGACGGTGGAGAAAAAAATTGAACTCACATTACATTGTTTACGTTTTTACCAGTTTCATCTGATCTTATTTGTTTTTGTTTGTAATTTTTGAAGTTGGTTGTAAATATAACTGTATCCATGATTATCTCATTGTAACTGTCTTTGTTTATCTAGTTATAACTGTTTCTCTTTATCTAGTTGTAAATAGTAATTTAAAAATTTAAACAAATTATGAAAGACAAAAATAACTCTGTCTGATTTAACAATAAAGAAAAAAGAAAAAGGGTAAAAACGTAAAACTACATTATCAAATAAAATGCACTATTTACGATACATTCACACTTTTTATATACCTTTAGATAAGGATATATCGAAACGCGTCTTCTTCATTTTTGGAACCGTAGGGCCGAAGGCAATCAAAAAACACCATAATATATTAAATGTCTGTCCACATGAACCACGCCATTTGCAGGGTCCCACTGCGTGTTTTGTGTCATTATTTACTTTTGTTTATGATTGATACCATCGGAAAGTGATTGAGGCTTCAGTTTTGGTCCACATTCATCCATCACCAATTAATTACCACCCTTTCTATCGGCCCCAAATCCTGCTTCATGCATTTTGGATCACATGTATTACTATGTATAGTCGGCCAATAGGGGCCAGCACTTTGGACCCAAATCAAATTCACATTATTCCACGCTTTCACACTCTAAACCCCATAATCGACAAAGAACTAGACGTATGAACCCGATTGTTTTAGGAAAATAGGTGTCGGTATTTAGTACGTACGGAAAATAAATAATGATAGAAAACAACTTGTAACTTTTAACAATTTCTAATAATAGTTTGGTACGTACGAAAAATAAGTAACGACAGAAAACAACTCGCAACTTTCAACAACTTCTAATAGTAGCTTAGTAGCTGTCTCATTGGAGATGTGGTGGCTTAAAAAAGAAAAGCTCAAACTTCAAAAATTATTTACGAAATTTAAAAACAAAAATTATTTTTTGAAAGTAAAAAAACTTTTATGATTGACTATATTTTTTATCGTATCAAACCCTAAAAAATATGAAAACGCAGAAACAGAAGAAACCTCGACCAAAACAGTGTAGACATCAACCCACACGCTCCCTTTATGAAAACTTGTTTCTAAAATTTTTATGTTTGAATAGATTGATTTTTGTTCATTTTTTTAGAAAAAAGTCAGTTCTTCAAATTAATTTTAAAATTTAAAAAAAAAAAAAATCGAAACCTCGTTTGAAGAAAAATATGAAATCACGTTTGTCCATATTCGCCCTTCACCTAGAAACATGGGACAACTTAATTCATGTTATATGGGACAACCTATTCATGGTAAATGGGATACAATCCTATGAATACTTTACTCGCTCCCTTTTCCCTATAATCTACGCCCATCACCAAAACTTCAACCCAATTATTGAGTTGATTTTTTCTTTGACTTCCCACAATGCGAACCCTAACTCAAGCCATTTCTGCAAATATTTAACGAAAATTTTCAACCAAACTACCAAGTTGATTTGTTCTTGAACTTCCCATCAAACAATTGGCACATACTCGGCTGTCAGAAAAATATCCCAAGTCTTTTTGCAAGCTGCTCAGAAAAATATCTGCAAAAAGAAAAAAAAGAATTCATAAGTCTTTTTCCATGCAATAAATGATTGGTCCCTCAACTTTTTGGAATTAGTGATAAATGATACTTTGTTGACAACCCAACAAACAAAAAACAAACAAAAAAAAACAAACAAGATAGTTATTTGGCATGTAGCCTGTAGGACAAATACGTACAATAGGGTTCACACATGTTTAGTTGTTTACCCACCCGCATGGGCTTGCTTTCTATATACATAGCAAATTATGACAAGGTTTATGGGCATACTCAACCTAGCTTTAAAACACTAATAGGGGGCACACCTACTTGTTCGGGCGGGGGACATTAGCATTAAAACATTAATGTCAGGACTGACCTATTTGTTAGGGTAGGGGACAAATGTCCTTCTAAAATTTTTTGTAAAGTACATATTTTTTATAAATTTATCTCTCCAAAATAATATTTGTGCCCCCTTTTAAAATCGAGTAATAATTTATATAAGCATGGGCTGATTTAAACAGTAAATCAGTTCAAGCTATTTGGGATTAACAAAAAAAAAAATCTGAAATTTAATGTGGAATCCACAAAAATACAAAGAAAAAGTCTGGGCTGATTTATTGTTCAAATCAACCCAGGCTTATATAAATCATTGCTCTTTAAAATCTTTCTTTTAATTTACCCTCTTTTCCATTGAAAACCAAAAACATTTTGTTTTTTTAACGTATCTAAGCGACGTAAAAAATTTGTGTATTCGAAATAAAAATTTTCTTTATCTCTTCTAAGATGATTTTATAGATATGTAACTTTTATAGGCAATAATGACTTACACGATTTGATATGAAATTAAATTTAATGTCCCCCTTGAATAACCCATGTAGCAGCTATTCTATTTCTTCTCTCCTCTTCTTCTTCTTGTTCTTAATTCTTATGGCTGTGACCTCAATCGATCCAATATTCCAATTCATGCTGTTTCCTCTAGCAGTGCAGCAAACATGCATGAATAGTATGTTTTGGCCCAAAGGGTCGGTCGCACACGTCCAGGCCCAGCCCACAGGTGCTATAAGGTTAATTTTTGCTCCGTCTATTACCATTATTATGCACTCGTGTGATGATGCAAAGAACAGAAATTAATTATAACTCTTCAATTCATTTGAATCTCATGGAATTATTTAAGCTGAATTATGTCACTAACAAAATCAATGGAACCGTGTTAATTAAGGTTCGATATTGTAATTACTTTTATATATTAAAAACAAGTACAAATCACTTTGTCTTATACATGGGTTATGAAGCTTCTATAGATGTGAAGAAAACAAGGCTTTTTAGATTAAGTCGGTTAGGGTTTTGCATCTATTTCACATGCAGTGTTCAAACCTGGTGCAAAGAAGCAAAGGAACGAGTTATTCTATCAAATTTCGATCTTCAACTCGTTTGGACGAGCCGGCGAACGAGCTATAATGTTTAGATTTTTATACTTCTACTAATAACTCATTTTAACTCAATAAAAATTGAAATTTGAAAATTTTTATGATATACAAAAGTTGTAAAAGTTTGAGTCAAATTTCTAATGCCACCAAGTGTGCCTTCATCTCATGTCAAAATAAAAAAAAATATGGTTGTTTTAATCCTACTATGTCTATGTTAGACAGCATACACAAACTTAAATTCTTACGTTTTTTATCAATTTTTGCACCAACTGAACCCTATACTTATAATTTACAACCAAACATGTTTTGACACTGAATTTTAGAACACTAAAAACATAACAAACTCATCATTTGACAATTCTATGGCAAAACTTACAACATTATAGCTCAACAAAACCAATGTATTACAAGAAAAAAAAAATCCTTTCAAACCATTAAATTTGGATTCCTTTGAACTCATTGAAGCATATCTTGTTTCCTAAAACACTTCCAAACTCATCAATTGTATGTGGAACAGGAAATAGACACAATTTTTTTATAAACCAACTTTTAAAAGTGATATATGTCTTTAGCATATAAAAAGCACATATTTTTTTAATAGTACGTACTTTTCAAATACTTTTTTAATAACTTAAAAAATACGTGTTGCTTTTAGAAGTGATTTATATGAGTTTTCTACGCACTAATTTATAGAAAATTTATATTGACATGAAATATCATAATAACACTATATGACAAACACATTTTGATCATTAATTTTAAACAATAAGAGAAGATAAAATATGATCATCAAAGTCAGCTATCAGTCAAAAGTTCATAGACGGAAATAAAAATAATATAATATCAGTCTACAACCACAAAAACAATTGGAAAATGCTTAAATATCTACTAGAAATTCTTATAGGGGATCAACTAGCATTTTTTTATGAGAAATGCTTAAACATCTACCACTCATCCTTCTTGGGGTCCTTCTCTATTTTTTTTTAATTAAAAAAATAAGGTTGACCCCACTTCTACCACCCATGCTAGTGTAAAGTGATTTTAAAAAATAAATAAAAAAAATGGAGAAGGACCCCAAGAAGGATGGGTGGTAGATGTTTAAGCATCCCCTTTTTTTATTATTATTTTAAATCAAATGGGCCCACCTCTTCAAATGAAGAGGTGGACCCCACTTGATTTAAAAAATAAAAGAAATACTAGTTGATCCCCTAGAAGAATTTTTAGTAGATGTTCTAGCACTCCTCAAAACAATTTATGTCAGTCAGAATATCAAAAAAAAAAGAGAAAAAAACTTACTCCCCTAAGCGACATCTTGTAACATCTTCAGGCTGTCACTTGGTCCCTGTTATGGATGTTTATCCATTAATTACTATTGTGATGTGGGTAGAAGTCTATCTTATTGACAACAATTCATGTTAGATCATATTTATCTCTATGTTGTGTTGTTGTGTGTTTTTATTATTGATCTTGGTTGAAGATAGACTTATCTTATATTAGTAGTAGTAGAATTAGAGTCTAGGTATAGAGGTCTACTTTACGCGGAATACTATTTTATTTATTGTAATGTGTCTTTAAATACAGCAATATTCATCAATGAAAGAAATTAGTCAAGAAAATTATCAAACCTTGAGTTTATAAGAGTTGAGAGCACCTCTAATTGCTCATAGGAGGTCCAAGATTCTTCAAAAATCTTAACAAATTTGAGCACCTCTAATTGCTCATGGGAGGTACAGGATTCCTCGAAAATCCTAATAAATCTATTTTTCTTTTTAAATTCTCATCTCACGTTACGTACACACGTAACGGTCCCTTTTCACTTCTCCCACGCTATTGGCTGTTGGGAACTTTATCTTTTAAGTGGTAGGTAGAGGTGACGACCTTGATTTGGTTGAGTGTCGTTCATGTTAATTATATCTCTCCCAGGCCACTTAAGCCATCAGTAAATGCTATGTTCAAACAGCAAATTGGCAGAAACATAAAAGGTTTATGTAGATGACATGTTGGCTAAAAGCCAGAAGGCAGACCAATACCTATCCGATTTAGAGGAAACCTTTGATGTCCTGAAGAGCTACCTCGGCAGTCTTGCCCTATTATTGAGTAGGATGAATCCTAGAGAACCTTTGTACCTTTTTCTTGGATTGTCATCCACACAAGCAAGCTTGGTTGTGGTCAAAGAAAAAGAAAGGGGCAAACACAAGTACTAAAAAAGTATTAAACCTCTTTTTCTTTTTTCTTTTTCTCTTTTTTTATTTTTTTTTTTTCAAGCTTTTTTATGTTTGACGGTTTGAGCATAGGAAAGCAAAAGTTTGTCAAAGCAAAAGACTTTCCAGTGAAAAAAAAAAATGAAGAACTCCCACTTCCTTGGGGGAGTTGATTATTTGGGTTCTTGAAGCAAAATTTCGAACGATTGTACTGGCGACAAGTCTCTTGCAAAATAAAAAAAAATGGTCACTAAAAAATTTTCTATCCTTGAGAGATTAAAGACACTCCGATGCTTAAATCAGTATATTTGTTAAGAGGAAAAACTGAATAAAGAGTGTGCGAGAGAGTCATTGTGCGCGCCATAAGATGAGTGTCCATTTTTGTGGACGGCTCCATGGAGAAGTTCTATTGGAAGCTTGCCGCCACTTAAAACTGTGTAACATTTTTTATGTAATGGGGGGTGCTTCAGTGGAACTTAACTCCACATAACCTTTGTACCTTTATTCTGTGTGGACGTACTTGAAGGGAACGAAGTGTATTCTATCAATTTAAGTCCATCTCATCCATCGATATGTGATTACAAATTTAAAAGGTTGAATTACATCAGGTCCCTGGAATCTGGGGAGTCAATCTGAAGACAATGCGCTCAATTTTTTGGACAGCTTCTTGTCTGTCATTTAACAATGTAGATTTGTCTATGGGAATTGACATCCGAAAGACTGCGAGGGAGAAATCGCCTCCTGTACCGAGTGCAAAGGGACCTCTCAAAGTTTGGTAAAGAGGATTACATGTGGAACCCCAATTGGAAAAATACTACCGGGAAAATAAATAAATAAAAATTACTTCCTCTTGTACGCCTAACAATTTCTTTTCTTGTTGTTTGAGCAACATCTGGATTTATACTTGTATACCTCCAGTCCAAAAAATTGACAACTCTTAAGAAACTGAGTCGATAGATGAATCGTCCGCATCTTGTCCTGTGAGCACAATGCAAAACCAAACGCAACCTGCCTCAATAAAAGCTTTAATCTGACACCATTAAATTATCACAACTTAGCAACCAGGTACAATTACATTTCCAGATAAACACAAATAAACGGAGGAATACAGACGTAAAATATGAACAGAAACAAAAGAAAGACGACCAACAGGCCTTTTCTCACCCACTTATGATACAAATAAAAATTTTATAACCTTCTCCCCTAGATTATTGATACTTGAAAAGTACCGACTTATAAGTCAACAAACAACAGTCAGCTGTATCTTGCAATCCAAGGAACAAACACAGGAAATCCAACAACTCTTCTAGCACTCGCAACCTGTAGATCTTTGCTGCCGCCCTCCACCCCCAACGTCAATGGTGTCAGGCATGTATCTTTCATCATCAACAAATCAAAACAATCAATTAGTACACAGATAAGAAAGTTGGGTATCTAACATAACTTGATATTTGTATAAAGTTCAAGAAACTAAACTCTACCAGAAGACAGATCTACATTGATCATCAAATCTATGCTCATCATAATTCACGTGACATTTACCAAAAGAGATGGGAATTTTACAAAAGAACTGCTATCAAATGCAATGCAATCCACTTGTTGCTCTCATGCTGGCCATAAAATTGTATTATTCCTATTTACTTATCAAAAAATAAAAAAGTATTATTCCTATTTAAGGCATAGTGGATGTTGAACTCAATATGTACTTAGATCAAACCCCATGACGTTTTAAAGTCGAACATGTCCCATTATCCACCTATTGTTTTATTAAGGATAGCAGAAGTGACTCAAGGGGCTTTAAAAGCACTTTCAAATTGCCAAATCATATGCTCCATAAATTAATAGAAACTTAGATATGAAGAAATAAAAGCATATCTACAGCAGTTTCAGAAAGAAGAGATGAAAGCATAAATCACATCACTGTTTCAATTTAGCTATACAGAGTTCATGATCTGTGATTCTGTCTTACCACTAAAAGGAAGAGAATCCAGTAACAATTTAATAATTT
Source organism: Betula pendula (assembly GCA_900184695.1). NCBI lineage: Eukaryota > Viridiplantae > Streptophyta > Magnoliopsida > Fagales > Betulaceae > Betula > Betula pendula. The sequence continues at coordinate 17,954 of FXXK01001616.1, read as the reverse complement.
TGCTTTAATTATCAAAACAAAATCCAGTTACAACAAATTCATAAGCACAGTCAGCTTCATTTCCAACAGGACAAGCCTGAATCCAATTACAATAAATTCATAAGCACATTTAAACTTCATTTCTAACAGCATGACCCCCAGTCAATCAAGTAGATGCTGTCTATCATGGCAAAAGAAGACCGAGGCTTTTAGCACCAGTTTCTTCTCTTATTTCTTCCATTGTTTCTTTTTCCTTTTCGTTTTTACTTTATAACGTTACTCTGGCAAGACAGTACTGACCACACTATACACCATTCTGACTTTCAGAATTAAGACGGTTAAGGGAAACTTAGCTTCCCACTATCTCTTAGTTAACAGGGGACGTAGGTTTATAAAACTTAGCCTCTACAACCCAAATATGCTCTAGAACAGATCGAATTTAGGATTTCAAAATACTCACATTTCTTCTTCAGGTTCATTCTTGAGCGCGTTCTTGGCTATACACTCGAAAGCAGCTTCAACATTGAATCCTTCTTTTGCAGAGGTCTCAAAGTACGGTATGTTTCCCTTAGAAGCACACCATGCCTTAGCTTTCTTCTCAGAAACCTGCAACCAAAAACAGAAAACCATATGCATGCTCAATTTAGCAAGAACAGCAGCAAATGTATTGCCAAGCACCAAGAGAGAACCCTATTATTCCAAATTGCTAAATTCTAAGAATGCAAGTCACAGATGACAAGAAAAAAGCATGTCAACAGGAAAAACAACTCACCACCCGGCTATTCCCACCATCAACATCTATCTTGTTCCCCAGCACAACAAATGGGAAGTTTTCAGGGTCAGACGGACTGGCCTGAGCATCAAATACACAAACCATAACTATCAGTCACTCTTTTCTTAAACTTTAGGATTATATGGGTTGCCAATAGGTTAAGACTACCTGAATCAGAAACTCTTCCCGCCAGTTGTTAAGATTATCAAATGATTTCATTACATTCACATCATACACAAGAACACAGCAATCTGCACCACGGTAGAAAGCCACACCAAGACTTTGAAACCTTTCTTGCCCAGCAGTATCCCAAATCTGTATATATGAACAAGAGGTGTCAACTGTAAAAAACAGTAAGTGAAACTATTTCCAAATATTCTCAACCAAATGAAGAATACAAGCTCCTCATTGCATCCAAAACAGATAATCTTTTGGTTATATACAAGCTGCAATTTGAGAGGAATAAATGCACATGACATAAATATATAAAAATGACAGGAAATGAGTCCATAATATACATATTATAACAGTATTAAATATAAAATATGTATGCTTTTTTTTAATATAACTACTGAAAATATCATTAAAGCACAATCCAAGTACACAAGAAGTATATAAGAGAAACGCCTAACTAGAAGGAAAAAAAAAAAGAACAAGAAAATCATTAAAACTAATCACCAAGGAAGAATTGATTCTCTCTTTAGTGACTTTTGGTAAAACATATCCATATGTAAGAGAAAAAGTTTTGGTCAACAGACAAACCCCATGAAAACCTTAACCACACAAAGTCTTATCACAACTACCAAAATTTGGCGTCAACTAAACTCAACACAGGTTCCAAACACCAGGCTTCACAGATCCCTTTCACTTATCCTTCCTTTTATGGACTCATTTTCTCTGAACTTTGTTAAATTATTAGTGCTAACACTGCAAGACAGCCTCCTTTCACCAACTATGGTATAAGAAGCTGCATAAAAGAGATGACACCAAATATTGGAACGGCTCTCCTCCTATTTAAAACACTCCCGTGTCCTCCCATTCCTATGCAAATGCAGGACAAATGTCAAAGAAGAAATCCAATGATCAATATCTTACCACGTAATGAACACTCTCTCACTAACTAATGTTGACATTAACGGCATTTGGCTTCCACTGTTTTTATCAAGGCTCCTTTGACGACTTACTCTTCACCTAGGTCCCCCCTCCTCAAGGCCCACCATACCACCCCATGGCAGAGCAGAGAAGGGCTTAGAGAGTGACAGAACAACAGAACTTAAGGAGAGAAATTTGGCAAAGCCAGATGCAAAGACAAAAGAAGTAGTGCAAATGGTGTATTGGTGCTGTATGTGCCACTATGCAGTGTGGCAGAGGGACATAGAGGTACTGGAGCATGCTGGCTGGTAGGGGGGGCAGGGAAGGAAATAAAAATAAATAAATAAAAATAAAAAAACAAGTGGATTTCTCTCTCTTCAGCAATTCAACACTTCAATTTCTCATTCTCTCTCTCCCCCCAAATCTGCAATTTTTCAGACCTGATCTGAAAGTTTTAAAGGGCGGGTTAAAGGTCACAAGGATTTTTCTGATGGTATATTGGAAAACTACCATTAATGCTCAAAATGAAGCTTCTTTCTTAGCATTTTGGGTCTCAATGTGTCTGAGGAAGAAGAATGGTGCACCATCATGGATCTGCCACGGAACCCCATCAACAAAACCTTTTCCACTGCTCTCATTCCTTGCAGTGGTGCATTGACAGGGCTCTAGATAGGGGTTGTGCAGAGAAGAAGCGTCAGTTCTGAAACAGGAGGGCAGAGTGCTTTGGGTTTTTACTTTTTATTTAAAACTTTTAAAGCATCAGTTTGGGTTAGCATTCCCAAGTACTTGTTTGACTAAAGAGCTTGAAGGGACTTGAGAGAGAAGTTGTGCAAAGGAGAAGAAGAAGAGGAATTTTGACCTCAAGGACTTGATCGGGGCAGAGTGGTTTGGATGCCATTAATGTTAACTAATTGATAGTAGCGGTTGATGTGGCAACATACTGGTCCTCAAATTTGTATTTTGACACTTGTCTTATATCCAGATTCAAATTGAAGGAAATGGGAGAATTTTAAGCAGAAGTGAAGCCGCTCCCACCAGATTTTTTTTTTAAAAATATGACATGGACAAAACTCCCTCGTTCGGCGGAGGAGGGGCTCGCTTTGGTTACGGCGATGCCTGACGCCGAAGCTCTCCCTTTGTTCCCGCCTAGGCTGGTGTCCTCCCAGTTGCCAGGTTTGTCTTCCATTTTTCGTCAGCACCCTTCTCAGCTCTCGAGTGTTTTTCGGTGGCCCCCCTATCGGTGGCTGATTCCTCTCATTCCGTCTTTGAGGTGGGTGAATTCTCAAAGGGGTGATATGGATGGGACTAGGGATGGGGAGGTGGGGAATGACAGCTACTCCAATTTAGTGCTATGTGCGAAGGGGCTCGCTTCTACTATGGGGATCTCTTTTGGGGTGATGAGAGAACGTTTATGGATCTGTTGTCTGTCCGTGAAGAGGGACAACATTAGGGCTGTAATCGAGTCGAGCGAGTCGAGCTTTAAGCGCTCGTTGCGGGACTTAACCCAACACCTTACAGCACGAGCTCAAGCTTGGCTTGTTTAAGAAAATATTTAAACGAGCCGAGCTCGAGCTCGAGCTCGAGCCGGACTTAAAAACCCCAGCTCAAGCTCAGCTCGTTAGACAATACTCGAGCTCGAGTTCAAGCTTGCGAATTCTCGAACTCGATTAAAAGGCTTTGACGAGTCGAGCTCAAGCTTGATAAAAAGGCTTTTCGAGCCTTAAATGGGCCAACTATGCTCATTTAAGATTTATCGAGCCTTAAATGAGCAGCTCGGCTCATTTAAGGCTTTTCAAAATTTAAATTGGCAATTCGGCTCATTTATTAAGTTATAACCTACTTATAACCTATTTTAATTAATTGATTTATTAACTTAATGGTATTAATTTAGTATATATTAATAATATACATTGTTTATTATAATACTAATTCTTTAATTTGAGACTATATTAATAGCATTGCTAAGTATGTAAGTATGTAATGATAATGAATCAATGATATAAATTATAATGATTAAATCTAACAAAGTTTTATCTTATTCCTATTATTATTTGATCTAGTGTTTATATAATTATATGACATAAGTACAATGTTCGATAACTTAGATCATATGATAATGATAATGATATAATGATAATGAATCAATAATATAAATTATAATGACTAAACCTAACAAATTTTTATCATATTCCTATTATCATTTGATCTAGTGTTTATATAATTATATGGCATAAGTGATAAGTACAATGTTAGATAACTTAAATCATATGATAATGATAATAATAAGCTGGTTTATTCGAGCCTTAAACTAGCCGATCTATTTGAGCCTTAATGAGCCAGGCTCGTGAGCCCCTTCTACTCCAAAGGGGGGGAGAGAGCTTAAAAATTTGAAATGTTCTATAAACTTTGATGCTAGAGGCAATGGTTCTAGCCGGGGTAAAGGCTGGGCTATGCTGCGGGTTTAGGGCTTCTTTGAGGGTTTAGAGTTTCCTTTGTGGGTGTCTTGGTCTTCTTTTTGGGTGGTTCTCTTTATTGGGTTCTTTTTTCTTTTTTTTTTGCTTTGGTGTTCCTTGTGTATACTTCATGTGTACTTAGAAGCGGCTCACACTTTTCTAATGATATTTGATTGCTTAACTATCAAAAAAAGAACATTTATGTCAAATATTTCCTACACTCTTCTTGCTTTGAAGTCCTATCTTTTTTAACTTTAAACTCTAAAGAGTCCACCTAAATTTTTTTATTTAAATCCCCCGTCTCCACTTACCACCTACCTCAGCCACCATGTACTTTTATCTTGATCTCTTTCAATCAAGCCGAGTGAGAGAGAAGATAAAGACCTTAGAAGAGTTATCATGGGGTTTTTGAGTTTATTTGTGTAGAGTCCAAAGTTTTTTAGCTCTCGGTTGCAGAAGGGGCTTCAGGCTTGTGTTTTGTCAAAAACAAGTCGTGGGGTAGTTCGAGCGGTGTTTGTGGGTAAGTTGAATGTGGTCCGATTGTTGTTGGTGGTGGAGCAGCTTGTTAATGGTGAAGTGACGACATAGTTTTGTAAATCGCCAAGGGATGGAAACAAGGTTTTCTTCGCTCAACAATGTGTGAACATGTCTGGCCAGTATTTGGCAGTGACGGAATACGGGAGTGGTGGTCAGCAAAGATTCCTCATTATCCCAGAGAGACATAAGGCACAAGGCTGGACAAGAAGTGCTTTCGAGCTTACAAAGGTGGTGGGCTTTCTGGACATGCCTTATGGCAAGGGCAATGCTCCTCTTCCTCGATGGCCCTTTGGTGGGTCGACGCCATACTATGTGAGCAGTGCTTCAATGGCGTCCATGGGAAAGCCGTGCAGCATGGGTGGAAGTGCATCGGCACAGGCGACATCTCCAGCAAAGGTGAATAAGTATAGGTCCTTTGTGGTGGCTCTAAAAGGATGGGCAGCAAGTCTCCAACTGACGAGGGACTTGCTAGGATTCGACACTCCTTTTTCATTGAAGCAGTATGACTGCATGGCTGGGGAAGGAGTCTGCTCGAGGAAGGACAGCATCCTTCTTGGTGATAGTTTCTATTTGCGGGCTTTTAGAGAAACATTGGTACGTCTCAAATGGGAAGTAAACCAGTGCTTTGAGCGGGTCGAATTGGGCTTGGGGCCTTGGGGCCTGTTGGTTCAAGTCCTAGGCAAGATCCAAAGAAGTCGATCGTGCCCATTACTAAACCCAACCCACATGTTTTTAGCCTTTCCAAGAACCCCTGAGCCGAGCCCAATACTAAATCCAACCCACTTGTTTTTAGCCTTTCCAAAACCGCTCACCCAAATACAAACCCAACTCCTCTACTGCCTGTTGCTCTGACCCGAGTTCTATCGGCCTGCCTCCAATCTCCAAGATTGACCATGCTTTGAAAGGCAAGGGAGTTTTGGGCCTTGTTCCTACGCCCACAGTCTTCTTTAAACCCAAAACTAAATTATCAGGTACTTTGAAGCAATTTTTCGGGCTTGGGCGTGAAGAAGGGCTTAGGTTTCCCAACACCCGGTGGTCCTTCGGCGGGGCTGTTTTGGTGTTTTTCAAACGACGGCCGCTGCGTGAGGGAAGCTCAACAAGGTGCAGTGCTTCTTTTGATAAGAACATCACCAATGGTCCTTCTCACTGTTACCCAGTCCTACCATAAAGGAGGTGTTTGCGTCGATTGGTTGGCCAGACTTCACCGATGGCCCTTCCAAGAGCTTGACAAAAGTTTTGCCTCATCCCCACATTCCAGACCCAGATGAGAAGGAGGTGGAAGTGTCTGGTTTTGGAGTTGTGGGTATGGCGCGCAATTTGCCAAAAGCCCTTTCCCCCGTGGCTGAGCCCCCGATGTTACCTAAACAACTTGTCGGTGGTCCTTCCCAGAACTCACCGGCAGCTCTATCTAATCCCCACATTCCAAACCCAGCAAAGAAGGAGGTGACAACATCTTGTTCTGGAGTTGTGGGTATGGCATGCAATTTGCCAGAAGTCCATTCCCCGTTGCTAAGCTTATGGTGATACCTAAACAAACCCAGTCGTTGTTGTTGGCGCTTTCCCCACTGTAGACCCAGTTGCTGATCCTACTCTTCCTTGCTCTTCCTCAGGTCCTCTGTGGGAGGTAAGTCCTACTGGTGATAAGGGGGAAGGTCAATCCTCCTCTGCCTACTTTGATTGGGATGGAGTTGGGCAGTGTTGGAAGGAAAAGACAGATTGTGCTTGGATCAGATCCTTGTCGGGTTGTGGATCTTTTCAACAGGGAGGAAGCCTCGTTGTGTACTCCCCTAAGCTCCTATTCCCTGTGGGGGTTTCGTGTGCGGGATTTAAGGAGCAGTTTATGGAGATTTCGACAGTTATTGAAGCGGGTTGTCTTCAAAAGGTGTCAGGTTCCAATTCTAAACTTGGCAGAAAAGGCAATAGGGAGTTAAAAATGGTTGGAATGCTCCATTTATTATGATTCTAAATTAGAGACTTCTAGCCGTGGAATTAGAAAGGAGAGGGGTTCTTCGGTTTTTAATGAAGCCTAAAAAATCTTATCTTGGAATGTGAGAGGTTGAATGAGGATAAATGCCTACGGGTGAGAAACTTAGAGAATGAAAAGTTGAAATTGTATGTTTTCAAGAAACTAAGTTGGAGGCAATGTCTCGTTGTGTAGTGCATAGTTTGTAGGGTTGTCATCATGTGGATTGGTGTTGCATAGATTACAAAGGGGCTTCAGGTGGCATTTTGATTATGTTGAATAGGAGGGAGGTGGAAAAGATCGACGAGTGTGTAGGAGAGTTCACCCTGGCTATTACCTCATGAAACATTGTAGATCATTTCACCTGTGCCTTTGAGGGTGTCTATGGCCCTCATTCTGATAGGGATAGAAGGCATCTTTTGGATGAGTTGGTTGGCATGCTTAATTGGTGAACCTTGCCTTGGTGCATTGAGGGTGATTTTAACGTCACCTAGTTCCCCAGTGAGAGATCGAGAGTAGCGGACTCATGCCTAGCTAAGATGGAGTTCTCTAACTTCATTTTTTATTGGGGCTTAATGGGGTCCCTCTTGTTGGTGGTACTTGTACTTGGTCGAACAATCAGGAGTCTCACTCTTGGTCTAGGATTGACAAATTTCTTGTTTCTCCGGGTTGGAAAGCTCAATTTCCGGGTATGTCCCAGATAAAGCTTCCTAGACTATGCTCGGATCATTTCCTGATTCTCCTTAATTGTGGTGACTTTCATAGCGGAAGCAAGTACTTTAAATTTGAGAACATGTGGCTGAAGTATGAGGGTTTTGTGGATAGGGTGAAACAATGGTGGAACTCTTATCACTTTCAAGGCTCTCCGAGCTTTATTGTGGCCAACAATCTCAAGGCTTTGAAAGTGAATTTAAGGAAATGGAATGAGGAGGTGTTTGGCAATGTGGGGAGAAAGAAAAAGATCTTTTGGGAAGACCTATGTGCTTATGATATCATTGAAGAAGAGAGGGAATTAGGCGACGAGGAGAGAATGAACAGGGCAGAAATATTAAGCGAGTTAGAGAGATCCACTCTCATGGAGGAGATGAGTTGGAGGCAAAAATCTAGGGTCTTGTAGTTAAGGAGACAAGTGCACAAAGGTTTTTCACAAAGTGACCAACTCCAACAAGAGGAAGAACTCCATTGATTCCTTGTAGATTTATGACACTTTCTACCAACTAGGTAAGTTCAAAATGAGCCTTAATATTCATCCCCCTCATTCTGAAGATTCCAAGGGCTGTTGATTCCAAAGAATTTCTCCTAATTAGTCTTGTGAGTGGCATTTACAAAATTATTATTGCAAATATTTTCTAGCAAACAAGCTTAAAGATGGTGTTGGAGAAAATATTTTTAGGGAAAAGTACACATACCCTCCTCAAACTACCACTTCATTGTCAATGTACCTCCCATCCAAACTACCAACTATGTCAATATCTCCCCTAAACTATAAAAAAATGTCAATATACCCCTCAATGACAAAAATACCCTTCATAAAATTTAAAAAATATATATAAACATAAAAATAAAAATTATAGAACATTAAAACGTATTTTTTACAAATATATATATATATTAATATATATTATATATATATAAACGATATTTTTTACAAATAATATATATATATATATTATATAAATTTAAAAAAAACAAAAAACAAAAAAACAAAACAAAACAAACAAAACAAAACAAAAAAAACCAATGGGGTTGCTAAGCCAACACCTTTGCCAACAAGGGGTGGTTCGGCCACCCCCTATTCGTTCACTTTAGGGATACCAAGACGAAAAAAAAAATTGGAGTTATGTTTGGATGGTTTAGAAAAAATATTTGGATAGATAAATATATTTAAAAAAAGTAAACTAAAAATGAATAAAAAAATTATATTTAAATTCTAAAAAAAAAATAAAGAAAAAAAATATAGGGATGGTTCGAAAACCACCCCTATGGATGGCCGAGCCACCCCCAGAAGCCGCTTGAGGGTGGCTCAGGCACCCCCAAACACCTGGGGGATAGCCCAGCCCACCCCCAGACACATGGGGGTGGGCCACCCCATGTTATTGTTTTTACTTTATTTTTCTTTTTTTTATTATTTTTTAGTTGGGTGAATAAATTTGAGTTTGATTAAGTAAATTTGAGTTAAGCTGAGAAAGAAAGTTGATTTTGGTGATAGATTGAAAAGAATTGAATTGAATAAAATCGAGAAAAAAAAAAAATGTTGCATCCAAACAGGTCCTAATTATTTTTTATTAATTTTTTTTAATTTTTTTTTTTGAATTTATGAGGATATTTCTGTCTTATTGAAAAAAAATTAAGGTCATTTTTGTCTTTTTATTGGCCTTAGGGAGTACGTTGACAGTTTTTTTGTAGTGTATGGAGGACATCGACACAATTGGTAGTTTGAAAAGTACATTGACAATGAGGTAGTAGTTTGAAGGGAATATATATACTTTTCCCTATTTTTAAGTTGAAGAATGCTTTCATCCAGAAAAGGCAAATCCTAGATCGTGTTCTTATTGCCAATGACTGCCTTGATAATAGAATAAGATTTGGAAAGCCAAGTGCTTGACAAGCTGGAATTAGAAAAAGCCTATGATCATATTAATTGGGATTTTCTTTGAAAAATGTTGAGGCGTGGTTTTGGAGGGAAGTGGTGCTCTTGGATAGCTCATTGTATTTCCACGATGCGGTTCTCAATTTTGGTGAACCACTCCCACCAGTTTTTTTAGTAGCTCTCGTGGCTTGAGAGAAGGGGACCCTCTGTCTCTTCTGCTTTTTATCATTGTGATAGAGACTTTTGGTAGGATAATTTCTACTGCAGTGAGTGGGGGCTTGTTATCTGCTACTCTGTGGTGGCCAGGGGTTGATATCTCTCATCTTCTGTTTGCGGATGATACCTTAATTTTCAGTGGGATTGACCCAGATCATCTACATCATCTGTGGTGCTTATGCTTATGTTTTTAAGCTATCTCGGGCTTGAAGGTTAATTTGGCTAAATTGGAATTGGCTCATGTGGATAATATTGCTAATGTGGGTGGGTTGGTTGGTTGGTATTATGGGTTGTGGGGTTTCTTCTTTGTCTTTGAAGTATCTTGTTCATTCGTTAGGGATCTCCTATAAGGCCAAGTCTATTTGGAACAGTGTTATTAAAAAGATAGAGCGTTGGTTGACTAGATAGAAAATGATGTATTTGCCTAAGGGTGGTAGAATTACCCTTATCAAGAGTACACTTTCCAATTTACCTACATACTTTATGTCCCTCTATCTTCTCCTTACAAGTATTGCGAACTGTATTGAGAAGCTTTTACATGATTTCTTATGGGGTGGACTTGGCGAAGAATTCAAATAACACTTGGTAAGCTGGTCCAAGGATTGGCCTCCAATTTATATGGGAATGTTGGGGATCCAAAACTTAATGATGTTCACTCGTGCTCTCTTAGGGAAATTGCTATGGCACTATGTACATGAGAGAGAGCCTTAGTGGAGAATTGTGGTGGGTTCTAAATTTGACAGTTCGTAGGGTGGGTGGTGCTCTAATGAGCCTCTTGAGACGTATGGGGTGGAGTTATTAAAGAATATTAAGAGGGGTTAGAAGAAGTTTTCTAGTCATAACAGATTTGAGGTGAGAGATAGCTCCAAGGTTAGATTTTAGCATGATATGTGATGTGGGGATATAGCCCTTAAGGAGGCCTTTCCAGATTTACAATGATATTGCTTGTGCAAATGATACTTCTGTTGCGACTCAATTGGAGCTTTTGGGTGCTCCGATCAATGGAATGTAAGTTTTGCTAAAGCGATTCATGATTGGGAGGTGAATGTCTTTGCCTCATTCATCACGATATTTTATTCAGTTAGAATGAGACAAGAAGGTGAAGACAAGCTTTAGTGGGTCCCCTCCAAAAGATGTTTGTTCGATGTTAGATCCTTCTACAGTGTCATGGTTAGTAATGATGGCTTTCGTTTCCCTTGGAACAATGTTTGGCGGACTAAGGTTCCTTTAAGGATTGCCGTTTTTGCTTGGTCGACGACCCTACAAAAGGTCCTTACCATGGACAATCTTATTTTCCATTGTGAGGTTGTCTATGCCTTATGGGATGTTTTCTACAGTCGATTTGGGCTGTCTTGGGTTATGACTAAACAAGAGTCAACTTATATGCATGTTGGTAAACTGTCGGTAGCGCTCAGAGTGCTGCTGTATAGAAGATAATGTCTTTGTGGCTTTTGTGGTATCTATGAAAGAAAATGAGTGACAGAAGCTTTAAGGACATTGAGAGGACTTTAGAGGAGATTTTAAGTCTTTATTTTTCTATACTCTGTATCTTTAGACAGCTGCTTTTGTTTCTCGTTTGGTGATTAGTTATTATGGTTTTCTTGTCTTTTTTTCTCTTTCTAAGTAAATGTTTTCTCATGTATACTTCATATGTATCTGGAGTGTCTTACGCTTTTAATGATATCTCTATTACTTATTAAAATAAAAAAGTGTTCAAAATATGAAACTTCAAAGGCAAGTTTAATCTGTTTTACTCTGTTTACATTATTCAGAAATCCAATTGTCTACCCACGTCAACATGGCAAACAGAGACACCGGCAAAACAATTATATCCTTCCAAAAGCCCCCAAAATTGACCTGCCATCAGTCAAGCCAAGTGGTTACCTAGAGAATCCCTGAACACTTGATATTAAACAAAAACAACCTCAATCTCACTATAACCACTTTGATTAGCACTTAGAATTAAAAGAAGAAGAAGAAAAAATACTATTATCTTATGAAAAGAATTTTGTGTCCTCATGACATCAAAGCATATCTGAGTCATATTTATTCTCCACTGCCCAATTCACTAAAGCACAGAAACAAATTTTAACTGAAACTTAAAACAGAAACAAATGGGCCATACAAGGGGCATATACACATTCGCTAACAAACAATTCAAAGTAATAATAAAGCCAAAGCAAGAAGCCTGTAGACAAGAATTGAAAAGAAGAAGAAGAAGAAGTAAAAAAAAAACTATTATCTTATGAAATGAACTTTGTGCCCTCATGACATCAAAGGGAATCTGAGTCATACTTATTCTCCACTGCCCAATTCACTAAAGCACAGAAACAAATTTTAACTGAAACTTAAAATGGAAACAAATGGGCCATACAAGGGGCATATACACATTCGCTAACAAACAATTCAAAGTAATAATAAAGCCAAAGCAAGAAGCCTGTAGGCAAGAATATAAATAAATAAATAAATAAAAGAAGAAGAAGCCCATAGATAAGCAATCCTCAGTACTTGTTATTAGATTTATTGCATAGTTTATACTATTAAGGCATACATATGGAAACATTTCTTAAACAAATTTAGAAATTCAAGAAGCAAAATGTGTATTCATTGCTCTCACCTGCAATGTGAACAACCTATCTTCAAACTGAACTTCCTTGGTCAGAAAATCTGCTCCTATAGTCGCCTTATACTGGTTACTAAACTTACGATTCACATACCTAACCGCAACAAATTAACAACAATCAAACACCAATCCAGCCATTCCAAAACCCAACAAAAATTAAATGACAAAAATTAAAAAGTAAAAAAAAAAAAAAAAAAAAGAACTTCAGAAAACACATTCAAGATTTGAGTTTTAGAGGGTACTGATTCATCAGCGAAGTCTTCCCCACCCTGCCAAAATGATCAAGCAAATTGCACATTACTCCAAATTCTATAAAATTAGTTAAACAATAATTAAAATCACAAAATTTTAAATAAAAATATTCAATTTCATCTCCCACAAATCATCAACTTAACTAAACCTAATACGAACTGAATCGTTAAATTGAGCTGTGTTGTAACTTATTCCTTCGATAACAACAAAAACAACATAAAATTAAAACACAACATTTCAAAATTTTCCTCCGTTTTCTCAGCAAACAAACGAAACTAAACCCAACAAAAAAAAAAAAGGAAATTAAATTATTAAAAAAAATTTGTTTACCCGCTGTCGCCTAAGATAATGACCTTTAAAAGCATGCGGCGACGAGAAGCCATGGATAAGAATTTGAGATTTAGGGTTTCTGGGACAAAAGAATTGGGGAAATTTAGGCAATCCTGTATATGTGATTTGAATTCAATCTAAGAATTCTGTTTCTGTGGGTTTGCTATGGTTGGAGGGAAAGCCAATCATGGAACGCCAGCTACTCAGCGAGAAATGCGGTTCCGGAGATTCAGATGTCCCGAGTATATACCATTGGTTTAGCATCGAATTTACCTTTGAACCACTGCAAAAATTTTGTGCCTAATAATAAGTTAATAGCGGGTTAAAATATTCCGTAATAGATAGGCTTCGTTAGTGCCGCGGCGGTTTTTAAAATAATTTTTTATTTTTAAAACTAAAATTACTTTTTAAAAATCTAATAACAAATAATTCAAAACATAAAATAATTTTCAAATATCTCATTATCATATCAAAACATTTTTTCTAATAAAAACGAAAGTCCACTTTTCAAAACGATTATCAAACATATTTGAACTTCGTATTTAAAAGTTTGAGATAATTTTACTTATTACTTAAATTGTCACTTATTTTATAAAATTTTTAAAAAATTTAAAATTTTTTAATTTAGTATATTATAGTTTGAATTATTTACAATGTTCTCAATTCTATTAAGATTTTTTGTTAAATTTTATTAAAGGAGTATTAAAATATCCTTTCTTTTTTAAGAAAAAATAAATAAAAAATTGTAAAAATTTAAATGTTGGTCAAGATTTTATAGAATTTATAAAAATATTCATGCTTTAATTTTTGAAAAAAAAAATTATATTTTATTTTAAAAAAATAATATTTAAAAAAAAAATTAAAAGGATTTAACAATTTAAAATGATTTAACAATTTAAAATGATTTACAACCTTAAAATTGCTCTCATTTTTCTTTTAATTCGGAAAGATGGGACAATGTTTATCTATAAAAAAAAATGTAATAAATGGAGGGCAATTGTGTCCAACTATTTTTTTCTTAACAGATATTTTTTTTTCTTAATTTAGGGTGTGGACGCAACCAAAAACTGCGGATTATATTTTGTTTCAATGGTATGGATTAATTTGTTAGGGCTATTTGATTTTGTGATTTTAAAAAGTATGATCTTAAAATAGTGATTTTAAAATATACGACTTGAAAATGTCATTTTTTAAAATGTAATTAAATGTTCGATAAAATTGTAGTTTAGTCTTTAAAATTATATTTAAAAAAAAAAAAAAGCAACCAATTGCGTATGATTTGAAACACTGATTTTATACGTTTTCAAATTGTAATGTTTAAAAAATAATATCAAACAATTAATTTTTTACTATTTAATTTAAAATCCCACTTACTATCTACGACACTATTCCGAAGTTACTTTTGGATTGGTCGAAAGATTTTGAGCTCTTAAAGGATGAATACATTTTTAAGAGGTGTTTGAGTTATGTGCTTTCAAACGATTATAATTGAAGAGTGAAATGAAAGTATACCTAGTAGTAGCTCAAACCCAAGTAAATGTCAAGTATGGTGGAAGTTTAATCACTCTTTGTAATATTTAATTATTAAACCTAATACATCAAATGTTGTACCCACGACAAAAATACATGCACTAAGCCAATGCCTGATAATTGTTTCCTTGTCATTTTATTTCTATTAAAGCACTCCTAATAAATTATGTATTGAGTAATGATACAAATTATCCTTTATGTCTACCTTGTGTCAACCAAAAGTGATGTGACTTTTAAAATCACCATTAGATTAAAAGTCAATAATCATCGATAATAAATTCAATTGTGATTTTAAAAGCCACATCATTTTTAGTTAACACAAAATAGACATAGAGGCTGACATATATAATTACTCTTATGCATTTTCTCTTTTTAGCTAAAATAAGTAAGCAAATTCTTAAAAAGCTCACTCATCCGAGTATCTACTCAAAATCTAAAATGAGTAAGAGGAGGGATTTATGCTTCTACGGCTACTTTAAAAATCATTTACATAGCCCATCATGCAATCACATATAAAGTAGAATAGGGCTCAGTATTTTATTTTATGGTCAAAATTTAAAATTAATGGATTTAACAATATACATAATATTAATATTGGCATACCATTTAAAAAAATAATATCATATTCTATACATTATTAAATACAACAACTTTAAATCGTAAATAAATAGTATTTACTTGCCAAGGTGATTTGGGGAACTTGCCCCTTGCCAATTCAGTCTAAAAATAATAACAAGTTGCTTCATTAGTAAAAGGAATGCGGTGAGATTTGAATGGTAGAGGACAAAGTCTAAGAGCATGAGTGCTGCATCATAAAGTCAATGAACACAACCTCTTTTTTTAATAAGCAAGAAAAACATGACAACCTGGATCTCACATTAAACATAAGAATTATACAGCCAGAATAAACTCTGTCGTAATCGTCCAACCATAAAAATAAAAGATTCTATTTATAGATTAACTAACTATATCAGGAAAAAGAAAGAAAGGAAAAGTAGACACACCAAACTTTTCAGATAATATTGATGCAACATCTTGCCAACTCCAATCAGTTCAGCAAAAAAAGTTACACAATTCAAATTTGATAAGACATTTTCTTGGTTCGAGAAGGTCTCAACCATTCAATTACGGAAGACGTTTTGAAGAATAAAGTATGACACTTGAACAGCTACCACAAAATTGAAATAGGAGTGAGCTCCTTAACAACAGTTTAAAATCAAAATAAAACAGTGTAAAAATACATACAAAAGTTATGAAATAAATCAAATAAATGACCCGATCATGATCTGATTACAACTAGCTATAAATATGATGAACTATTATAAAGTGCTTATGAAATGGCATACTCACCCACTCAGCCAGTGGCGGAGCCAGGAATGCTACTAAGGTGGGGCGGAAGCGGAACTAAAATAATATAATATAATGACAATTTTTTTTTCTTTTTATATTCTATTTTTTTATTATAATATATGAAAGTATAGTAATTACAATTCAAAATATAAATTATAACATAATATATGTATAAATAAAAACATAACTATCAAACTTCATAAATATATGCCAAATTAATATATCAGTTCACATGTAGGTATTAATACAAAAGACAATAGATTCACTAAAAATACAAAATACAAAGTGTCTAAAATTGTACCCTACGCGATTTTAGAGACACAAAATCATCAAGTATTACATCTGAACTGACGCTCTCAAAAATTTCCTTCTCAATGTAGATAACTAAATTATTTGCAAGAAACTCATCCTCCATTTTGTTACGAAGTCTTGTTTTAACAACTTTCATAGCTGAAAATGCTCGCTCAGTAGTTGCCGTAGACACTGGAAGAGTCAAAACAAGACGAATCAATCTATCAATAAGATAGTATGTCTCTGATTTTCCTGTCTCTATCAATCCTTGACATAGTTCCGCAATGGAAGACAAGTTTTTTAATTTCTGATGATTAAGCACATCAAGTTTAAAATGCTTCAACTGGAATCTCAAGCAAATTTTCTCCTGCTCAGAAAAATCAAGAGAATAGTACTTCTCTGCAAGACTAAATATATCATCAGCGTTAAAAGATTTATAAGAGTCGCTTGGATTCAAAGCTGAACTAAGTGTCAAGAGTTCCATTGCTCCTTCACCAAATCTAGTATCAAGCTCTTGCAATTGAAAGTCTATAGTAGCTTTTGGTTGATAATTTGGACTCCCTAGTGGAAGTGGTCATTACTGATGATGATAATACAAATCTCTGCTCTATTCCTGAGGAGGCAAGAGATCTTTTGTGCTATTTCTGAGCTTGGTCTAAACAAAAGCGCCGGGTCCAGATGGAATGACTGGACTTTTTTACAAAACATATTGGCGGCTATAGTGAAAGCAGTTTCATCTCTTCTGTACAATCTTTTCTTTAGAGGGGTTACATGCTTAAGGAATTAATCATACTATATTGCCCTGATCCCTAAGGTGGATAACCCTTCTCTTGTCAACCACTTTAGGCCTATTAGCCTTACAAACTTCAACTACAAGATTATCTCAAAAATTTTGGCTAATCGGTTTTAAACCTATGCTTCACAAGATCATTTCTCCTACTCAATCAGCTTTTCTCAAAGGGAGATCAATTCATGACAACTCCATCATTGCTCATGAAGTTTTTCACTCAATGAAGCAAAAAAAGGGAAATGGAGGTCTAATGGCTTTAAGCTCGATATGGAGAAGGCCTTCGATTCTATGGAGTGGGTTTTTCTTTTAAAGAATTATTGTCCCTTCTTGGTTTTCACCCAAAATGGAAATCAATGGATTAAGGCATGTATTACAACCTCCTCTTTCTCCATTCTTCTTGATGGGACTCCTTTTTGGCAAGTTCTATCCTTCTCGTGGCGCTTAGACAAGGAGACCCCTTTCTCCTTTTCTTTTCATATCTAGGGTCCGAAATCCTGTCTAGGATTATTATGAGGAGAAGAGTTTCGAGAGGTCTTTGCATGGTATCAAAATTTCTCGGAGGAGTCCTTCGGTCTTATTTCTTATTTGCGGATGATGTTATGGTGTTGCTAGGGCTAATGCAAATGAAGCTTCGGTTATTCTCAAAAGTCTTAGCACCTTATTCTGCTTGGTCAGGTCAATGCATAAATCTCTCCAAGTCTTCCATTTTCTTTAGCAGAAACTGTTAGTATGCTTCCAAGGTTGCTGTCAACAACATTCTCCACTTGGCCCCTACTCCAGCTAGGGCTCAATACCTTGGGATTCCACTGTTTCTGAACAGATGCAAGAAAGACTCCTTTTCAGCTCTAAAAGAAAGATTTTTGCGAAGATCTCCGTTGGAAGGCTCGCCTTCTCTCCCAGGCAGCTCGCACAACTTTGATCAAAGCTGTTGCAAATGCTATCCCCACATATATTATGTCAAATTTTCCCTATTACCTAAGTCTTTTTGCTCAGAAATAAATGCAGGCTTAAGGAATTTCTGGTGGGTTTTCCTCAAGATAAAAAGAAGAACCTCTCTCTCCTCTCTTGGTAGCATTTGTCAACCTAAGGCCTTGGGGGAGTGGGGATTCGGTCTCTTGTGAGGCTATCAATAGCTCTCTCTTAGCTAGCTTGCTGGAAGATGACAATTAATGCTCTCTATGCTCTC
>FXXK01001615.1:75353-93290 GCA_900184695.1 Betula pendula | reverse complement strand
GGATGGATATATATCCGATTATATATTAGCATTTACCTGCAAAAACATGAAAGGAGCCAGTGCCCTATCGTCGCGAAGAGAAGCTGATATATTAATGCTTCTTGTTAGAGCTGAATGCAAACAATCTCCTTTGCAGAAGAGAAGTATGCATGCATGCATGATGGCATGTGCATGTTTTTCCTCTGCAAAGAGAGGTACTGCACTGATTACTAAAAACCCCACATCTGCTTCCTAATCCAACTCGCATGCGCGAGTGGTGTTCACAAGTAATTCCACACTTCTTTTTATAGTGCATACCTATTGATTCGCCCAACCACAAACTAGTGGATATGCCAGGGAAAAGAAAAGAGATCAATGGAGAGTGCAATTTCGCTGTGTACATGTTCCGGGATTCTGGAGGTCACTCAAGCAGAGCCATGCTCTGTCCCTGTCCCTTTCACTTCACCTCTCACTAGAGAGAAGAGGCGGGTTGAGCAAGTTGAGATTTTTAGACGGAAGGGGCGAGTATTGGTGCTAGGAGGGATATTTAGCTTTTGGATGGAGAGGCACATTTTATTTCATGTTCCTTCTACATGTCGACTAGTATCAGATTTTTTCAACCAGCTGATTGAAGCTTTCCTTCTGGCAGGCAATGGGAGAGAGTAATTCTCGACCCTTGTACCTTCGCCCTCTTGATAAAGGAGAGGCTCAGGTACATGATTAAAGCAAGGATTTGAGAGAATGGCTAAACCCATTCTGTACGTCTCTATCTTCGTACCATGTGAAATTTCAATTAGTGTTGCGTTTTGGCGTTTAGATTATGTCGAGATATGAGTGGTATATAATATTATATAAGACAAAAGTTAACCATAATAGATTCATTTAATTAAAATGAGTGACCTTCAACCTAACTTGCAATTTTTCGTGTAAGTTTTGTTGGGTTGCACGTCGCTTAAAAAATGTCACCCTTGTGCATGTCAGGTCTAGTCGGTTGAACAGAGCTTATAAGACTTATAAGCTCAACAAACTCAACCCATTAATAAACTGTAAGATTCATCAACTGCAAGCCCGCTATGGTGACTTGATTGAATTTACGAGATGTCATAATAAAAAAATTCAACTAGCTTAACTATTTACTGTGCAAATAGCTAACAATAATAATGTTACATGGCGATATTCATTCTATAGTTATACACATTCTTCTTACCATTTTAACTCTTACGTTGGAATTAAGCATGATGTAGAGAAGGTTGTACACACATAAAATTCTCGGGGATAGGGGCGTAGTTAATCCATGCTTAATGTTAGAAAGCAAATTCACCTTCAACTCATCTTGTTTTCGGCGTCCATAACAATAGTACGCTGATTTGTCTTTTTTATATGCATTATTTGTTTTACTTTCTCATCCTATTGATTTCTATTATGGTCAAATTAAAGAATCTTAGAAATGTGTAGTAAAGAATAGGCACGGGCTGATCATGTGCTTATTTGAGCCTAGCATGCTTGTATAATTATCTTTATGAAAACTGCTCTTTCTTTCGGATAAATCTAGCAAATACAGTGCTATAAACAAAGAATTTAATTTGCATATGTGTGGTTCCCTCCACCCAGCACCCACCACCCACCATATCGATCACCACTTTTTACTATATTTAATCTCAAAGTAAAATCACATTAAACAAAACATTTATTTCATTCCACTACAAAACATTGGCCTCATTAGACGAGGCCAAATTATTAGCGGCGACTCTGGTCCTTGTTAATGGGTTGGACGCCAAAGATAAGTAAATGTTTTAGCAGCCAACGTCTTTTGTCCCCCAACTGATGTAACTTTATTTTAAATTTTTATATATTTTTCGAGTCATCAATGGAAGCAGAGCCTAATGTTGTCAGGCTAGGGGGTTACTAATACATATAATAATAAACTAAAATGTAAAGTCATTAAGCGGCAAACCTAAATACATCTGGCTGGTGAGTTATGGAGCATGTATCATCGGTGACATTTAGTGCTGCTGTTAATGATTTATCTTTAATTGTGGTATTTATATCGTATTTTAATTCGATAATCATCAGCTTAGGTCTACCACCTCTGATTGGAAAGTAAAGGAGAGAAGAGATAAAATATTAATGTCATCAGGCGTTCCGTGTTGCGAGGTTCATCTTAGTATGTTGCCCGCTGATGAAGGGTCCTGACATTGATGAGAAACAAACTACTTGGTAAGACAGTCTACCAGGCACCTTAATTAATTTTCACCATGTGATTGTGAATCCCTTTCCAGAACTTTTTGAGCTGACAAGAGTATAAAAGTTGGCGAAAAGAGAAGCTAGGGGCGAGGCCAAAACGAAGATAAGAGGATGACTACCAGGGCGTGACAAAGCGGAGATAAGCAATATTTGTTAGGATCTTCCCGCGTATATGCTCTTTCGATCGGTTGCCTTCGTTTTTCTTTTTCTTTCTTCTCATTATTTATTATTTTGATTATTTTTTTTTGTGTGACATTCTTGCTTGATGGCCGTCTTATGATGATCAAGAGAACAAATGTGATGTAAAAGAGCTTGATCTGTTGATTTCCTATACATGCTGGACCTCCGGAGTATGTTCTTGTGAGTCCTTGAAGAAGGAAGGTGTAGGTCACCAAGCTAGTAATTTTTAAAAGTCAAAGTGATCAGGGAAGTAAGATTGATAGATATTTATTTAAATTAAGCTAACAATTGATGCATTGCAATTTTTTTTTTCTTTTTTTCTTTCTGGGCATAAAACTCTAATATCGGTAAAATGAAGCTAAATAGGAAAAATTAAAAACAATCAGATTAAATGCAGACCATTTATCTATCTATCTTAATATTAATTCAATAATATTTATTTAAATATTATATTATCTTTTGTTTAGAAGGTCATTCTTCTTGCTTTTTGCAATACAAAAATACTAATTAAATTTTTATCTTTATCAAGTTTTTCTAATTAACATCTCATTTTTAATTGATAATATGGTCTATTCATTTAATCTCTTCTGAGACATTGTTGATTAGGTAAGATTTTATCCATTTTAATTTTGAAAAACATCTTTCTGCATAAGCAACTGTAACAAGTATATATTGTCAATAAAATTATATAAGCAATACAAGCATTTGGAAAAAAATAAAGTCTTCTTAAATAATTTATGAATTTTGAAGATTTTCCATTTTTTTTTTCAGCATTCAATTCAAATTGACGATGGAGCACAATATTGGAGACAAAGAATTTCCATGTGGACAATTTAGGGTCCGTTTAAGTTTGCAATTTCAAACTTCCATGTGGAGAATAAGCAACTGGACATTCCAAGAATTTATATATGTTGAACAATTTATGACATTGGGGGTCTTTATGAACGTGAATTGTACACATAGAAAGAAAAGGAATGATTACAAGTTCAGCATTAATAAGGTTGACATTTATCATTACTCATTAAATGTCAACCTTATGCCCATCATGATTTGTAAGAGCATTTTGCTTATTTGTTATTAATGAATGATGAAAGATTCACACTAAAAAAAAAAAAAAAGATATTTGTATGCAATGCCTTTTTAAAATATTGCTTTAATTAATACAGAATAAGTATGTGCTGTTTATACATGCATGCACAAGAAGAAAAGGCGTCACAACATCTTAGCCAACGAAGAGAAATATTATATATGCGCATATTCTTTAGAAAAATATTCTTTCATCGTTCTTTCTGCCAAGAGATCAGAAATGTTAACTTTCGGTGGGAATAAGCAAACCTAGTATGTACAGAAAGAGAGAGGGCTGCGTGAATTGAAGCCACAGGACCACTTAACAAGTTGCCAAACAATTAAGAGGATGTGCTAAGAATATACTGTACTTTGCATGGAAAATACCAGACTCCTCTTTTTTTCTCATCAGCTATATATTGATATAGAGACCCAAAAGTGTTCATCAACGAAATGAATAAAGTGTACATATGTGTATGGATGCATTACTGGGCAATTACTCTCTTGGCAGTCGGCCATTCACTTGCACATGATTAATTTCACAAGGTGGAGATAGCTTACTGCCAAAGGAGATTTGCTCAGCAATTTTTCTGTGCAAAATCATTCGGCTACCTAAATTTCTAACAACCCGGGCGAAGGTAATATCGAGCATGAGCAATGATAAACATCATCTTCTTACCCATCTCCAATCCGGCTATCTCCTTTCATCCAATTTTTAAATTTACTTTTGAATTTGTGAACCCACATGTGGCTCACACTTAATCAATGGTAAATTTGAAATGAGAAGGATGAGATATGGGTAGGAGAATGATATGTATCATTTTCCATCGAGCATATATATATACATGTATGCACTTTCCCTTATTTTATTTTTTATTTCTTTTCTATTTTGGTAATTACTAGTCATCCTGTTTATTACATTCGATTGTTAGATGTTTAATTTTCTCTTGCATCCACAACTACACGTACAAGAAGCATGAACAAATTTGAACGCTTTGCAAAAGAAGGTGACCGCTTAATTATTCAAAAATGCATATGCTCAAAGTGTGAGTTGTGGCATGCATATGACGCGTGTGCTTGTGATAAACTTTCTAACAATAAGATACCAATATAGATAATTCCATGGGAAGGTTTTGTTGGCTCTTCTGCATTCTTCGCAAATGTGTACTTTTTTTTTTTTTAATTGAGTAGGGAAATGGCCTACTGGGAGGATCACACAAATGTGTACTTGGTTTATAATACCATATATTTTTCAAGTGCAAGAAGGAAACACAAGCACATACACAAGTTTAAATGTCCAACATTTTGTCTTTTTTGTACCTAAAAATATTCTTCATAATAAAAAGTGATGATTCAAAACGTCAAAACTTATTTAACAAAACATCAACATTTTCTTTCTTTCTTTTTTAATTGTACCTATTTGTAATAAAAAGTGATGTCGAAAATCCTTACAATATTTTGAATAGTTTATAACAAAAAAACATTAAAAAAAAAAGAAAAAAAAAGAAAAACATGACACAGTGAGTGGGTCATAAGTAAAATTAGCATCATCGCAATACGATTATGCTCAATATATCTATAATTTTATTGGATGTCTTTGATAATTTGATGCTT
Source organism: Betula pendula (assembly GCA_900184695.1). Classification (NCBI taxonomy): domain Eukaryota; kingdom Viridiplantae; phylum Streptophyta; class Magnoliopsida; order Fagales; family Betulaceae; genus Betula; species Betula pendula. The sequence continues at coordinate 88,208 of FXXK01001615.1, read as the reverse complement.
TAATTGTCTTGTGTTCACATCTTATATTGTTGGAATCTAGATCCATCACTGCATTGCTTTCTAATGAGATTATCGAAAGCCATAGACGCCGCCATGATTTTCACTTCTTTATCATAAGGAAAATTCGGCATGTTACGCAATATTTTTCACTTATTTTTTCAAACTCTAAATGTTATTTTAATAGTTCATCTAAGTACGTGATGAATGTGCATAATTAAATATTTCATGCATACTTGGTTAGCTTCCGCGACGAAAGTTTGGTAGGTGATATCTCTCCCCTTTGTATGGCCCCATATATCACTTCATGTGAGAATATTTTGCGTCTACCATGTCATACTTACCTACATAAAATATACAAGTAATGGTCACAAAAATAATGAGAAAACATATATTTATGATGTATATTTTATAATTGTTATTCTTGTTAAATACAAACATCTAGATGGGTGTGGAAATTGCAATTCTTCATTTCTAATAGCTTCCGAAAAAATACGTGTATCATGTGCAGTATTTTTCCATCCTACCCAAACAAAGGTGAAACACATGAAAATCACCAACAATCATAATATTTTGATCATAGGAATCCCTTTTCGACCAATATATGGTATTTGTTTTGATGGAGAAATTGTAACTGACACATACGTTCCATTAATGGCTCCAATACAATATTTGAAATACGGCAAATACCTTTCATCTTCACAAATTTTGTTTGGAACATCCTTAAACGGTTTCCCTTGAATGTTGAAACCTTACTTGCACCATTCTATTTCCAAACCCATGGCCTAAAGTAATAAAAAATTTAACCACCAACTCTTCAATAGTTATGTTCTTAGTACCCCTTAAATGATATTTTTCCTTAACTTCTTTACACAAGTAGAGGAATATGTTTATTTCCATCCTAAAATTTTGTTGTCCAATATACTCTCAAGGGATTAGACTTTTTATGCTACTTGTCTTAGATGCAAGAGCTGCAAAATCTTTCCTGTCTTTGGGTGCATGGCATTGATACTGTAAGTTCCAAGTTTAACAAATATAAGAACCAGCACATTTAACATTAAGATACATGTGACAATGTAATCTAATATGAAAACATACCCACATATAAGCTTATTAAGTTCTCAACTAACCATGAAAAGTGATCACAGCTTTATTGGCCTCCTCAGCGGTGGAAAAGCAGACAAATTCAAACCCCTTACATATTCCTTTGTTATCTTGCATAAGTTTCACAAAAGTAATTGTGCCACACTGGCTGAAGTGTTCTCGCAGCTCCTCCTCAGTTATATATAATGTTGATAACTAATTTCCATTCTCCATTAACCATAGCAATATATACAGCTTGCCCTCTCCCAAATACCAAAAGCATATTACACAAAAGCAATCTCAACCAAACAGATATATGGGATTGTGTTGGGCAAAATTTCCCTTTAAAATCTTGGGGAAAAATTAAAAATTAATAATAAAAAAAAAAACCTTTTTGTCGTTCGTGGTGGTCGTGGAGGGTGGGCATCATCGGCAGTGGTGGTCGGAGCAGACAGTGGTGGGCGGAATCCTTGGTGGGTTTCTGTGGAGAGAGAGAGAAGCGACTGGGTTGCGGGTGGGTGTTGCCGTATCCGGTGGGTGCAGGTGGTGGTGGTTTCTGTGGAGAGAGAGAGAGAGAGAGAGATCGTGTGGTCTGAGAGGAGACGAGAGTGAAGAAAAATGGGAGAAAGGAATATAATAGTGGGGGGAAAGGATGCCTCGTGCCATTTCACGGAATTTTATATTTTTTTTTTTTTTAACTAAACTCAACCTGAGTGAGTTTTCCCATCCAGCTGTCAAAGCCGAGATGGGAAACTGATGCTTAGTCTGTCCCTAGAATTACTCTATAGCCTAATCTCTTTTAAGGCCTCATCTTAGTATGCTGAATGAGGTATTTCATTAAGAAAAGTAATAGTTTATTATTGGGATATGAGAGTATGGTGGAATGAAATAGTTATTCATATTTCTTGGTTTGATAACACATATATGCTCTAATGGGAATTGGAATCAAAAATTCTTGAAAATACTCAACTTTAATTCATTATTTTTAACAAAACTCAAATTTTGTTATTTTTTTTTTAAAAAAAAAATTGAATGGAACTGACTAAGTGGATCTGGTCGCACCTACCCCAATGGGTGGTCGGCACCCATTGTAAAAGGGGCGGTGGTCGCACCACCCCGAGTGCCATTCGGGGGGTGGCAAGACCACCCCCTATCATTGGGGGTGCCGTAACCACCTCTGAGGGCTCTTGAGGTTGTCACGCCACCCCAAATGTACCGGGGTGTTGGATCACTTCCGTGTTTAGAGGTGGGTGGCTGAACATCTCAATGGGTGGTTAGCTACCACCAAAAATCAACGTTTTTGGTTTTTGGTGGGTTTTTTTTTTATTTATTTATTTTTTTTTTATTTTTTTTAATATTAGTAAGAAAAATGATTTATTAATTGTTTTTGAAAAATATTGTCAATTTCTCAAGGAATAGCTATTTCTTTCATTTTTTAGAGAAATAGGTATTCATTTTCCTAAGGCAATAGTTATTTCCATGGAATAGCTATTCATAGGAATAGGTCAATCCTTACCGAATAAAAAAATGACTATTCTAAAGGAATATCCATTTCATTACAGGGGTCTATTCTATAAATTAAACCGGACCTAAATTTTGAACCATGTGATGTGAATTCCCTTTCCTAGAACTTTTTGACTGACCAAATATAAAGTATATATATATAAAGTTAGAAAAGAAAGCTTATAAAAGAAGATAAGAATGACCAGCGGGTGACAAAGAGAGATAGCTAGCATATTGTTAGATCTCCCCGTATATGCTCTTTCGGTTGCTTTTTTTTTTTTGACATTCCTCTGATTGGTACCTTATGATCAATGAACTATATGCATGCTTTGATTTCATAAAAAAGAGGAAGGTGAAGGACGACTGTTGTGTAACCACCAGTAGTTAATTTAAAAGTTCAAGTTGATCAGAAATAATTAATATAATTATTTAAATTAATATTTTAACAGTTATAGGGAAGTTGTAGCAATTGAAGCAGTGCAATTTTTTTTTTTTGGCATTATAAACTCTAATATGTAAAATGATGCTGGTAATAGTAAAATAACAATCAAGAACAGACGATGATTTTAAAAGAAGGCATGCATTCTTCACAAATGTTGTACAGTCAAACATTTCAACGTACTTGAGGATCATCATTGAGCAATATGTTTAGAAGCTATCATATAAATTGTTCTAGTTTTTCGAAAAATTAAATGAATGCCCCTCGAGTACTATTTTCCAATTTAAATTTATTATTAAATGTTAAGTAGCTCTTCGTCTACCTCTTGTAAGTTGTAATTGTATGTTCAACATATAACAGCTATGCACGATTAGTAACACAAACAAAGTCCCTCAAATTATTGTTGTGATACATTTACTGGCCTGAAGGCTAACGTTAATAGACGGCTACAAGGTGTTGGAAAAAAAAAGCAGGCTAAAGAGAACCAGAGGCTGACTTGTTGTAGAATAGGATTCAACAACCAGCATCTTCCCCCACAAAGAATCTAAAGACGGTAGAATTAAGCTTTTCACGTGGAATCAAGTTCCTGCCCAAAAGTCGTCAGCGTGACAGTTGGTTTCGTATATGTCCAAAACCAACCACAACAAGGTGAAAGAATGTATTACAATGTGAAATTATCCTAGGTCGACTTCAACTTGTTTCGATCTTCCTTCATTCCCCTCATTTTTAAGGCGCAAATTGTTGGAAATCGGGATGGTTCAATCATATATAATCCATGGATGTCTCCACATAGTTAGGGCTGTCTCGATATATTTTGAGGCATAAGGTGACAAGTTTTAGTCGAGGCCATTTTCTTATATTTAAATATTAGTTCGATAATATTTGTTTATATCAATATTATATATTTGTTTAGAATCGTTCTTTTCGCTTTTTGCAATACAAAAATTACTAATTAAATATTCAAGTTTTTCTAACATCTCATTTTCAATTGATAATGTGGTCTTAGTAGCGCCATTTAATTCAAAAATTTATTCCAATTGAGCATGTCTAGCATTTTTTTTTTCTTATCCATTTAATCTTTTTGTGACATTATTGATCTTAGGTAGGATTTTAACAATTTTAATTTTACTTACAAATAAAAAAAAATTGGAAAAAATATTTTTGTAGAAGCAACTGTAACATGTATATAGATATTGTCAATAAAATTATATAAGCAATACAAGTATTTGGAAATGAATCAAGTCTTCTTACATAATTTGTGCATTTTGAAGATTTTTCATATATATTCTTTTTAACATTCAATTCAGATTGATGATGGAGCACAATATTGGAGACAAAGACTTTCCATGTTGGCAATTTAATTGAATTGACATTGCCACTTTGGAAAAAGTTTTGTATGTTGGACTTTCAAGAGTGTGAAAATGAGAAAGTAAACAAGTGGACATTCTAAGAATGTGAGTTGTACACAACAAAAGAAATGGAATGATTACATGTCTAGAGTCAATAAATTCACATTTTCATGTCTAGAGATTTATTTAGGCTGCAATATTATAAAATTACTTTTGTTTACCATAGTTGAGGGCCTTAATTAGAGATTTATTATTAACTTTTTACCATATTAGAGTTACAAAAAAATGGAAAGAAAATCTATTGTACATTAATTGGAGCCTTAATTAGAGACTATTTATTAATTTTTTAACATATCAGAGCCTAACAAATCTTTTTTTTTTTTCTAAAAAAAAAAACAAAATTTATTTTACAATTTTTAATTAGAGCCATAATTTATTGGGTACTTTTAAACACCAAGGGCTGAGCCGCGACAGCCGGCGCCATGCATATAGTCCTTATATATGAAAAATTAGTAGTTAGGCCTTTTTTCTCCAGACAAGATATTTACTCTCTTTAATAAGTAATGATAAATCTCAACTCCATGTCCATCTTGTGTCCACTAAAAATTGATGTGACTTTTAAAATCACCATTGAATTTATGATAAATCATTATTGACTTTAATCCAATGGTAATTTTAAAAACCACATCAATATTAGATGGACATGTGATTGACATGTATCATTACTCTACTAATATCATGAAGATAAATAATAAGAATAATAAAATTAATAATAAGAATAATAATTGACTTCTTCTCTCCGCTCTTTCTCCATTGATTTCTCTGGTTCCAAGGGTTGTTCTCAAGTGTTTCATCTTGAACCCTAGTTTCTGGAACGTAAATACATATATACAAGGAATTTCTTTTTAAAGCAAGTCAGTTTAATTCCTTTTTAAATATTGCATTATTAATGCAGAATAAGTATGTGCTGTCCATACATGCATGCACAAGAAGAAATGGCGCCACGACTTCTTAGCCAACGAAGAGAAATATTATATATGCGCATATTCTTTAGAAAAATGTTAATTTTCGGTGGGAATTAATAAGCAAACCTAGTACAGAAAAAGAGCTAGGGCTGCGTGAGTTGAAGCCAACCACAGGTCCAAAGGACCACTTAACAAGTTGCCAAACAAGAGGATGTGCTAAGAATATCCTGTTTGCATGGAAATTAAAGACCAGAATTTTCACTTTTTCTCATCAGCTATATATATTGACATGAAGACTCAAAACTGTTCATCGTCAACGAAATAAATAAATTGTATGTGTATGGATGCATTACTGGGCAAATACTGCCTTGGCAGTCGGCGATCGATTCACCTTCATGCACACGATTAATTTCACACGGTGGAGATAGCATACTGCCAAAGTAGATTTGCCCGGCAATTCCGCTGTACAGAATCATTCAGCTACCTAAATACCTAACAACCCCAAAGGTAATATCAAACATATATTATACGCATGCACTTTCCTTTTATTTTCTTTTATTTTATTGTTTTCAATTTTGATAACTAGGCATCTTGTCTAACATTTTCTTTCTTTCTTTTTCGTACCTATTTGTAATAAAAAGTGATGTCTAAAATCCTTATAACATTTTAAATAGTTTATAACAAAACAACATAAAAAAAGAAAAAAAGAAAACAGGACAACATGAGCGGGCGATAAGTAAATTAGCATATCGCAATACGATCACGCTCAATATTTATATAATTTTCATTTGATGTCTTTGATTATTGTATCTTAACTTGTCTTGTGTTTCATCATCCCAATTGCTTTTAGTAGGTATATATGTAGCAAATCGTCATCATCATCTTCATATGGTTGGAACTTAGTATCCTTCATTGCACGCTTTCTGATGAAGTTATGAAGATCCATAGACACGCCGGCCGCCACGATTTTCACTTGTTTATCAAAAGAAAAATTCGGCATGTTACGCAATATCATTCACTTATTTTTCAAACTCCAATTGCTATTTCAATAGTGCATCTAACTAATATTGAATGTGACCACCAAGGGTGGTAGTCTAGTGGTAAGTAATTGCCCATGGAGAATCGGAACCAAGAGGCCCCAAGTTCGACTCCCGAAATGGGAATCCTTGGGTATACCTCTTGGAAACCTGTCATGGGGGTTACGTGCCGCTAGTGCCCTGGTGGGGCGGGATTTAAGCTATGGCTCGGTCGGTCTTGAGGGTGCGCCTGCGGTTCCCTCCGTAGGTCCCTCCTGAGCGGCGCCCCGCGGATTGGTGCTACTATGGTCACGCCCAGGTAGGACAGCTACATTGGCCTCCCCCTCCAATCCATTTTTTTAGAAAAAAAAAAAAAACTAATATTGAATGTGCATAATTAAAGATTTCATGCATACTCCTCGTTTGGCTTCGACGAAAGTTTGGTAAGTCATACCGTTTCCCTTTGTATGGCCCTATGTATCTTCATGTGAGGATATCTTGCGTCTACCAAGTCATACTTACCTGCATAAAATATACGAATAATGGTCACAAAAAATAGTAAGAAACATATATTTATGATGTATACATTATACTTGTCATTCTTATTAAATACAAACCTATAGGTGGGCGTGAAAATCGCAATTCTTCCTTGCTAATAGCTTCCAAAAAAATACGTGTATCATGTGCAGTACCTTCCCATCCAACCCAAACAAAAGTGAAACGCATATGAAAATCACCAAAGCCATTACATACATAAAGACAAAACGTTGTCTTTTTACAAAAACACCACATGTGGCAACATATCACCTAGGGCTGACTCCCACAAAACTTAGCTATACTTCAAAAGCAAGAATCCCTTGCAGACTCTAAGGATAATAGTTAATTTGTACATAGTGCTCCTCCTGTCTAGAATGACCATCTCTGTATAATTCATTAATTTTATAAGTAGAAAACAGTAAGTCCACAACTAAGTAAGTAAAAACTATTTGACCAAGCCTGTGATGTGAGTCCTTATGTGAAATTTTCCTTTTTCCTTTTTTTTTTTTGTTTTCCTTTTTTAAAAGCTACTTTTCAATCATTAAAACAACCTTTTAAAACATAATACTTGCATATCAATGGGTTTTAGCAGAAAGCATCAATGTAAAAGCATTTCAATGTTTGAGAGAAACTTTTCATTCATAATAGATTTCAGATAATAGATAGTACTCTTAGCATCATAATATAGCAAAATATTAATGTATATCTATATCTTAGTTAAAATCACTTGATATCAGATCATAATGGTAAATAACAGCTAAATCAAAAAATGTCAGAGCATAAAGTTGATTATAATCATATGTACAAAATAGAATAATAATCATATATATAGAACAGATATGTTAAGTTTTTAACTCTCACCTAACATGGTCATGGTGTTAAGCGTTTAAGCCGCACTTAACAGGGTCATTGGTCAAGTGTTTAACCCACGCTCAACATTGGGTCATGATGTTAAGCGTTTAAACCTCACATAACAGGATCATGGGTGAAGCATTTAACTCCCGCTCGACATCGGGTAATTGTACACAATGACATTTTCAGAAATCAGAAATTCTGACCTTCCAAAATTGGTCTTCGATCTAATTTTTTAGCAACCAGACTTTCTTTTAAAACAGTTTCTTTCAAATCCCTTTTCCATGAAATTCCTCTTTCAATTCTTTTAATAGTGAAAAATTCAATGTAATATATAATGCATATATGTACATATTCAAATCACAAGACTTAGAGTCATGAGTAAATTATGGATAGCAATTTAAAACATGTAAAACAAATTTTTAAATATAGCTTAGTAAGATATTTTACTTACGACTTGCTATTCCCTCTTTTGTCGTGTTTTTAGTCTGTCGTCCATAATAGTCTGCATTATATTACTACTGCTCATTAGAATTTAGACATTTTCAGAGTCCTCTGACTTTACCCATGATAAACAATATATGTTTAGAGTTATGTATGTAAGTCAATAATAACTGTTAAATATTTATTTAAATTGAGGCATATGTAGAAGCTATGGTATGTTTAATGAGATGAGTTTGTAATGTCAAAAAAAAAAAAAAATTGACTAGTAATTTATTTTTCACTGCGGGATTTTTGATATCATATTAAATAGTAGAATCACATGAAAAATCCAAATATTTTTAGCTTTTAGCTTATTTTAAAAGCCGAGGCATTATAAATTCCAATTAAAAAGTTCATTTTTAAATTAGATTTTTTTTTATTCCTCTGAAAATTACTACGATTGGTTGCATGTACATGCTTTCTTAGTAGTTGTTGCATGGTTTTGCTGCGTTTTCGTAAAACACCCCTTAAAATTTGGGTCTATGTTTGATAATTAATTGCATGTGGTCAGTGTTTGTGTATTTGTTTATTATTGTGTTTGTGTATTTGTTTGCTTGCTGCGATTTGGGTTATGCGCACGTGGTGCTAGTGAAAGCCTTTTTCTGTCGAGTTGCTGCATGTTTTTAACTCGACTTTTTCTCAAGTCTTTGTTTCTCCCTTTTGAATTGTGGAGGTGGTTTAAAATAGTCTAAAAAGAGGTTTAAAATATTAAAAGAGGGTCCAAAATGCCCATTATTTAAAAACCAGTTACGGGTTAGTAATCGGTTTAAAACCAGTTAGTGGCAACCACAACAAGTAGGCCAGTTGTGATTGCGGTTGTTAAAAATACAATAATTACGAACCCCCGTTGTGGTCAATGGCTCAGTTGTGATTGCGGTTGTTAAAAATACAATAATTACGAACCCCCGTTGTGGTCAGTGGTGGAGCCAGTATTTTGCTCCAGTGGGGTAAAGATTATAAAAATTGATTAATTAAAAATATTAAAGAATATAACCAACGAAATAAATGAAAAAGTCAAGAAAATTTCATTATTATTTAAAACATATAAATGTAATTTACAATTTATTTTTTTACGCCTAGTGTTAATTTGTTCAGTTATCCTCAACGAATTTTCATTTTTTAAAATCATTGCATGATTTCTTCATCGTTGATAGCCTTGAATATATCCTTGATCTCACATACAACGACATATTTTATCAAATTGTGTTAATAAAAAATCATGGTTAATTGGTTAACAAGGTCATTTTTTTATATGCTCTTCATATAATCTCTATCATAGGATGATAATAATAATAAGAAAACAATTCTTAAGCAATAATCTACTGATAGATTTGTTAAATATACCTCAACACGAGTTCATCTATAATTTGATTAGAACTCAATAAAACCATTGTTGGTCTTTATAATTTCAAATAATTATAATTATATATTTCATACAATTAAAATATGCAACAAAAATTTATATATTCATAAACAACTAATTTTAAATAGTAATCTAAATCTGAAAGTTTACATAGATATTTTTATTATTTAAAAATAAATGGTAGTAAAAATTTAATTACATATATGAAACTCTTTAAAAATGAGAAATTGTCAACAAAAAATAAAAAATAAGGCCAGATTTTTAGCATGTCTTTTCACACTTCCTTAAAAAAAATAAAAAGCTAAATAGATTTGATTTCTTAATCGACTTCTTTGAGAAATTTGGAGGCATAACAATTTTTTTTTTTTGGACAAATTGAGGAGATTTTTTACAAATAGAAGAAAATTTGGTTGCTGAACGGCAATTGAAGGTGATTCTTGAAGTATGTGGTAAATTTTTTAAAAACTGAAAATTGGACTAGCTAACATCCTATATATAAAGTACACTTTAATATAAATTTATGTCAACACATCACAGTAAATTTGACAGAACACTATTTCACAATATCCAAGACTATTTTTTAAGTTTCTTTTTATGGTTTCTACCCACTCAGTCTTGGCTTAATAGTAAAAAATTAAAAGCATCGTTTAAAGTAACTTAAAAAAACGTCTTCAATACGCCATCTCTTGGGACTGTCCATCTTCTTCGTGAGCTCTGAAACGAAAATGAAAAAACTTTAACTTGGCGACATTGGCAACCGATGGCTAGGTCGTGCTCCTCCTGGAAAACTTGCGGCTCAAAGAGATATAGCCAGTCCTAATGGTTATGTCGATGCTGAGGGTGGGCAACGAGGGGCATCCGGGGCAGATTAACCTAGGTAAAGGAAATTTTTGGGGGCCGAGATGGGGCATTTGCCCCCCCTCGACCCCTTGGCTCCACTCCTGACTGCGGTTGTGGTTTGTACCCCAATTACAATTGTGGTTTCTAAGAAATAACCGCAACCACAACCGGTCGATTGTACACCCCTAACTATATATAAGCCTATAAGGATGATTAGTGGAGGTCACGTTTTCTTTGAGGTTTTTATGTAGTTCTGAGTGATAACTTTGATGTTTATGATGAGTCATATAATCCTCTGGAAGTGTTTATTAAAGACTTAGAATTTTTTTATTTTTTATTTTGAATAGTAATAAGAAGTGATTGTTGTGATATAAAGTAGAAAAAATGTTATGAATTTTTTGTATGAAAAAATAAAAAAAAGTTTTATTTTTCAGTAAATTTTTTATTTGAATAGTAATAAAAAATGAGTGATGTGATGAAAAAAAAAAGGTTATTAAGAAGTAATTGATGAAATACTAAAGAAAGAGTTAACTTTTGAAGAGAAAAAAAATGGAGGAAAGAAAAAGTGTTTAACAAATACAGCCATAATATTTTTACTTTTTTGAGCTTTAAGACATAATAATTAAGCATTTTGTATGAACAACGTCATAACATAGTGTGAATAGTATCTATATGGACCAGGATGAGGGGGAGGGATCTTTGATTCGATCATTGGCACTTCCCCCAATAAGACTTTTTGCAAGAACTGCTATTCAAAATTAATTATAGCATCAAAAAATTGTGAATATATATTAGCTGATTCAGATCCAATTAAGTTTTGGTATAACTTAATTCTCTTTTGATTGATCCATTAAGAATGCAAAACTGTTTTCTGTTCATTTGAAAAGAGCATGAAAAAATTCGTCCTCCCTCCCCCCTTCCGGAAATCAGCTCCATAAACTTTTGTTTATTTATTTATTCAGATAAAGAATCCATTGAGCTACTTGAGAAGAAAAAAAATCAACTGGAGGTCATTTTTGACAATATCTGGAACTCATTAATTATAATGAAAGAACATAACATTCACCCAGCTATCCTTATCATATATACTCTAAAAAAAAAAAAGGAGCAGCTAATAGTAGTTAGCAAATAGTACTCACTTGAGCTACTAGTCCTCATATTGATAGTCCCTTCTGCTACAATTCATATGAAGAAAATCAGCTATCCTTATCATCTACATATATGCATTTACCTGCGAAAAATAAAGGAATCCAATTGTTCAGTTATTGCATGATATTAGTAGCTATGTACGTGTAGAAATGAATGGCAGGGCAATTCTCCTTTGGTAGAAGAGAAATATATATCTGCATGGATGTGCATGTTCCTCTTTGCCAAAGGAGGACTGCACTGTTATTCGTAAACCCCACATCTGCTTCCTTAATCCAATACCTCATGCCCAAGTTTCCACAGTAATTCCACACTAGTTTTTATAGTGCATGATTCGCACCAGAATGTGGATATGCCAGGGGAGAGAAAAAGGATATGCCACTACAATTCCTGTACATGTTCGATTCTCATGGCTCATCCGCTCATCATGGCCTCGTGGTCCCTGTTCCCTCTCACCATCACCCAGCTTCCACTGAAGACGAAGGGCTTGACATAAAGTGTCTTCGTTACATCTTCAATTTGGAGTTTTTGATACTTTCTACGCATTTCACTGTAAGATATAGGTTTTGTCATTCCACATTCCAGTACGACACCTGTACATGTACTCAAGCTTTTTTACATCACATTTAATTAGTTCTAATAAATGGCCAAAAAAAAATAATAATAATAATAATAAAGGAACCGAAAGAGCATATTCGGGGGATCTAACAAATATGCTATCTCGAGTCAATGTCACCCGGCCGCTTCATGGTCATTCTTATCTTCGTTTCAGACCTTTAGCTTTCGTTTCCAACTTTATATACATTTGGCCATTCAAAAAGTTCCTGGAAAGGGAATTCACATGGTTGAAAACTTCGGGCTGAATATGCCACTGTAGACTTCTTTACAATTAGTTTATTTCAACAATCTTAAATACGTTTATGTATTAATGTATTTTATTTTAAGATTGATGTGTCATATTTACTTTGAAAAAATACATTTAACCCCCGGGGGAAATGAATCCGATTTAACGGAAAATGCCATACATGCTAAAAACTTTTTTGGAATATTTCGTTTTTTTTAACATAATTGTCTAATGAATGGGCTATATTGTAAAATTCAAAAATTTGGTGATGTTATATTGCCAATTTTTAAACATTGAATGAAAAATTTAAAAAGTTGTCAAGCTTGAGGGTTAAATGTATTTTTGCCCTTTTTACTTTAATGGTTCAACTTGTTTTATATTCTTTTGCTTTCTTTCTTTCTCCTTTTCATTATTTGTGTAAGAAATTTCCTAATTATA
>FXXK01001615.1:17035-64224 GCA_900184695.1 Betula pendula | reverse complement strand
TTAGACAACCACTCCTCAAGTGTTTCCTATATTTCTAATCGAAATACATCAACAGCTGAGGCTCTAGACGGCTATAACAGATATTTATACTATTTAGACTCCTAATCCTAACCAAAAATTGAAAGAAAGTCAGTTTACAAAAACTTGCTGAAGCCCATTCGAACAGGTAAAAATTTGAGCTTGTTCCAAATTTAGTTCGAACTGAGATTGAGGATGTACGCTACTGCAACTCCATAATCACGACGTTCAAAGTTCAGTTTGAATTGAACTTGGGACGTGCCTTTTCTGCAAGTCCTCTGGAGTGGCTCGTTGAAGAAAATAACAAACTTGGTTTAGGAATGATAAAGAGCTACTAAAAAACATGAGTTGATCCATCCATATAATTCTTCTATATATTAAAGAGAAATACAAAAGGAAAGCGTGGCACTACATGCATGGCATGCGTGTGTTTTAGAAGGAAAAACTACAACAATCCTTCATGATCTACAATGGTACAATTTCTCTCATATATATAGGAAATTCCATAATGGTCTAGGATCCTCATGTCTACAACGATAACTTATGTGTCGATATTGAAGAGTTCATACCTTCCATAATGCATGGTGCAAGATCCTTCGCAGTACAAAGTCCACACAACAGTAATATGTGTCCATATATATAGGAGATCTAGTCCTTAATATCCATAAGAGTACAAGATCTTGATCAAGGTCCGCAACATGCAATACGGAGAGGTCCACAACTGTATCATTGTAGAAATAATTAATATCTTCCTAAACCAAACCAATATCTTCTCCCTTAATTTTTGGTGAAGCTCAATATATAGTTTCTTTGCTTTATCACTCGTTACAAGTCTCGTTTGGAACTTGGAGCGAGCCATTCTGTCTAGCGCATGTTCAATCTTCCTCTTTAACAGTCTTTGTTTTGACAAAGCAAATGTTGGAATTGGCCAAGCTTCATGAAACTAAACTTTGTAGGTCTTTGAATGAGCTCTACAACGCCACCAAGCTTGCCTTCATCCGCTGTTAGAATCATGAGACTGGTCTAATTAATGAAAAACTGACCTGCATCACCTTTTCCATCGAGTGTTTCATCTTGTAACCTAGTTTATGGTAGTTTAAAGTAAGTCCATGCAATTCACATATATTCCAAGTATTTCAATAACTCGATGGTCACTAATAGCTAGGTATTGGGAGTTTAAAGTAAGTTAGTGCAATTCACATTTGATTCTTCATTCAATTTCGATTTGACAACATATCTATATGTCGATATTTTATGCAATTCCTTTTTAAATGCAGAATAAGTATGTGCTAGCTGTTTATACATGCATGCACAAGACTTAATCAAAACAAGAAGAAAAGGCGCCACGACATCTTAGCCAACGAAGAGAAATATTATATATGCGCATATTCTTTAGAGAAAATCCTCCTTCATCTTTCTTTCTGCCAAGAGAGAAATGTTAACTTTCGGTGGGAATAAGCAAACCTAGTACAGAAAAGAGCTAGCTAGGGGTGCGTTAATTGAAGCCGGCCACAGGACCACTTAACAAGTTGCCAAACAATTAAGAGGATGTGCTAAGAATATCCTGTACTACTTTGCATGGAAAATACCAGACTTTTCTATTTTTTCTCGTCAGCTATGTATTGATATGGAGACCCAAAACAGTTCATCAACGAAATGAATAAAGTGTATGTGTATGGATGCATTATTGGGCAATTACTCCCTTGGCAGTCGGCCATTCACCTGCACATGATTAATTTCACACGATGGAGATAGCTTACTGCCAAAGGAGATTTGCCCGGCAATTCCGCTATACAGAATCATTCTGCTACCTAAATATCTAACAACCCGAAGGTACTATCGAACTTACGCTTTTTTTCTTTTTACTATTTTGGGAACTAGGCATCCTGTTTATTACATTCAATCAGGAGAGTAAACATACCACGCCGATCGCTTGTTAGATGTTTAATTTTTTGTTTTTTTTTTTTGGATGTATAGATGTTTAATTTTCTCTTGCACGCACAATTACACGTACAAGAAGTATGAACAAATTTGAACGCTTTGCAAAAGAAGGTGACCGCTTTATTCGAAAATGCATACGCTCAAATTTGAATGCTTTGCAACAGAAGGTGACCGCTTTATTCGAAAATGTATATGCTCAAAATATATATATGTATATATTTATGTTCAGTGACCATTTGTGTGTGTGCTTGTGATAAACTTTCTGACAATATATAATCCAAAACAATAAGATACGTACAGATAGATAATTTTATTTGAAGATTTTGTTGCCTTTTCTGCATTTGTCACTGAAAATGTTAATTTTATTAGCCATAATTTTAAGTAATGTCACAATTGTGTACTTGGTTTATAATACCATATTTTTCAAGTGCAAGAAGGAAACACAAGCACATACTCAAGTTTAGATGTCCAACATTTTGTCTTTTTTGTACCTTGAAATATTGTCCATAATAAGAAGTAATGATTCAAAACGTCAAAACTGATGTAACAAAGAATCAACATTTTCTTTTCTTTTTTTTTTTTTTTTTTTGTACCTATATGTAATAAAAAGTGATGTATACATTTTCTTTCTTTCTTTTTTGTACTTATTTGTAATAAAAAAAATGATATCTAAAATCCTTACAACATTTCAAATAGTTTATAAAAAAAAAAAAAAAACAACAACAACATAAGTGGGTCATAAATAAATTAGCAATACGATCACGCTCATTATCTTCCCCAATGCTTTCAGTAGGTTGCAAGTGTTCTTCATCATCATATGGTTTGAACTCAGTATTGCTTTCTAATGAAGTTATGAATAGCCATAAATGCTACCACGATTTTCACTTATTTATCATAAGGAAGATTTGGCATGTTACGTAATATCTTCTACTTATTTTTCTAAACTTTAAATGTTATTTCAATAGTGCATCTAAGTGATCATCCTTAAATTGTTTCCCTTGAATCCTGAAACATTTCTAGTACTATTCTATTCCCAAACGCATGGCCTAAAGTAACAAAAAACATAGCCACCAACTCTTCAATAATTATGTTCCTAGTACCCCTTAAATGATATTTTTCCTTCAACTTTTTACACAATTAAATAATACGTTTATTTCCGTCCTAAAATTTGTTGTCCAATATACTCTCAAGGTATTAGAATTGTTATGCTACATGTCTCAAATATATGCAAGAGCAGCAAAATCTTTCTTGCCTTTGGGTGCATTGCATGGATACTGTAAGTCCTTAGTTTAACAAATATAAGAACCATGCTAGCACATTTAACATTAAGATACATGTAACTGTGTAATCTAACATGAGACCATACCCACGGATACGAACGATGAACAATAACTTAGCCTCAAGGTCAACATATATAAAATCTAACTAACTCATTTCCCAAACCACTTAACTACCAAGTAATAGCCTTTTACACATATTTAACTAATTATTTGCCATAAAGAAATGAATACCAATAATAAAAAAAGACATTAATTTTTTTTTTTTTAAAAAAAAAACTATAATACTAAAGATTCACTATTCATGAATTTTTATAGTAGCCAAACATTTGTCAAACATGAATTTGCAATTTGGCTAAATTTCGCTTGTTTACATTTTAACTTTAAATCAGAGGAAGCTCAAACCACCGATTCTCTTTTGCCATCCATCTCATTGCATTAGCAGGATTTGATACACAGGCCTTTAGGTAAGGGATATCCTTAGAGCTCTTAGCAAATTATAAAGTGCTTCCTCACGCAAAACCAAAACATACGATCTTCAAATATTTTACATAATGCATGACTAAATTAAGTGGAAAAAATTGTAGTTTATTAGTATACACTTCAGAATACACTTATTGGGAGTGAATAAGTGCAGGTTGTTAAAGCATTAATTAAATGATTAAATTCATCAATTCCTATCAACATAAGCTTTTAGGATAAGTGGTGATTTCACATAGTATCAACGTAAGCTTGAGTTTAAACCTTTACTTTGTCATTTGCCACCCACTTTAATTAAATATCCCATGTGTTGAGCATCATCAATTAAAAGGAATTAAGTTTGAGCCCATGAATTTAATCATTTAATCAATACTTTAACACTTCCCTCAGAGCTTAAGTTGATAGGAAGAGGTTAATAAATTTAATCATTTACCCAAAGGTCCTGAGTTTTAACCTTTACTCCATCATTTGCCTCATTTTTTCAATTAAATATCTCATGGGTTAAGCCTCACCTATTAAAATGAAGTTTGAGCTAATGAATTTAATCATTAAATCAATACTTTAACATTCTTCCCCAGAGCTTTAGTTGATAGGAATATGTAAATTTAATTAAGATATAAATTTAATCACTTAATCAATACTTTACGTATAGATTTAAACTCTATTTTAATATGTGAGGCTCAACATGTAGAGTATTTAATTGAAATGAGAAGTAACTGATTAAGTCAAGGTTTGAACTTAATTGGTTTTAATACCATGTTAAATCACTATTTATCCCAAAAGTTTAAGATGATAGGAATAGGTAAATTTAATTACCTGATCAATATTTTAACATAAGTGAGTGATTACATCAAGTTCTATGATCAAATTGAATCAAGAAATAAAACTTTGTAGCAAGTTAATAGTGATGGAAGAAGTAGATAATAGGCATCACAGCTCAGAAAAGCACATATAATAATGTAAACCCAAAAGGAATGTTAACTAAAACAGAGTGATCTACTAAAACCATTAGGTTAAAACATAGAAATCCTCAAAAAATTTCAACCAATTTGGTCATTATAGCACAGCCGAAATGTAAAAATAAAACCAAATTTCAGCTTTTTTCCCTTCATCAATTTTGGCCAAATCGAGAAGAACAACCACAAAATTTCACCCTACATTCAACCATTAGTAGCAAAATAAATCCTTGTTTGCACGTGATAGTGTGGGGAGAGGGAAGAGTGAAATAGCAAGAGAAGCTTAAGAACTCACATTGCTTGATCGTGATAGTGATGGTAGAGGGAATAGCGAAAGGGCCTGAGAAGCTCAAGAACTCACCTTGCTTGATCGTGACAGTGATGAGAGAGGGAAATCTTCGAGATGAGGGGAGCGGCAGCATTGAGGTTAAGCGACGGTGGCGTCAAGATGAGAGGAGTGGTGGCGTCCCGGGGGAGAGAGAGAGAGAGCAAGAAAGTTATAGAGAGAGAAAGTCAGAAATTTTAGAAAGTTCTAGAGAGCGCGAAAGTGAAAATGCAATGGGCGGGTTTTAATTTACCCTAAATTTCATGGCGTATTTACAATTCATACGCCATGAATGTTCTCTTCATTCCTGGCATAAATTCAATTCCAAACACAAACACACATAAATAGTAACATGGATATACTTCAGACGCTATAAAGTCATTACATATATATTACAAAGTCATTACACATAAATTTTGTCTTCATTTATATTACAAAGTCATTACATATATACATGAAGACAAAACATTGTCTTTTTATATAAACGCCACAGGTGGCAACCTAATACCTAGAGCTGACTTGTACAAAACTTAGCCACACCTCAAAAGCTAGAATCCTTTGCAGACGCTAAGCATAATAGTTAATTTTAGATAGGGCTCCTCCTTGTCTACAACGACCATATCTGTATAATTCAGCAATTTTATAAGTGAAAAAAAATGAGTCCGCGACTAAGTAAATAAAAACTATTCAACCAAGCCTATAGCGTGAGCCATTCTTTTAAAATTTTCCTTTCTTTTTTCTTTTTTAAAAGCTACGTTTCAGTCATTAAAACAACATTTTAAAACATAGTACTTGTGTCTCAATGCGTTTTAGCGGAAAGCATTAGTGTAAAAGCATTTCATTGTTTGAGAGAAACTTTCATTCATAATAGATTTCAAATAACAAATACTCTTAGCATCAAAGTTATACCAAAATATTAATGTATATCTATAACTCAGTTAAACTCACTTGATATCAGATAATAATGGTAAACAACAGTTAAAAAAAAAAATGCCAAAGCGTAAAGTTGATTCATAATCAAATGTACAAAATAGAGTTAAAAAAAAAAATGCCAAAGCGTAAAGTTGATTCATAATCAAATGTACAAAATAGAATAATAATCGTTCATATAGAGTAGATTTGTTAAGTGTTTAACCCCCACCTAACATGGTCATGGTGTTAAGCGTTTAAGCCCTACTTAATTAACAGGGTTATTGGTCAAGTGTTAAACCCTGCTCAACATTGGGTCATGATGTTAAGTGTTTAACCCCCACTTAATATGATCATGGGTCAAGCATTTGACCCCCGCTCGGCACTGGGTGATTACACTCAAACACATTTTCAAAAATCAGAAATTTTAACCTTCAAAATTTTGTCTTTCTATGTTTCAGAAATCAGACTTTGTTTTAAAACAGTTTCTTTCAAAACCCTTCCATGAAATTCCTCTTCTTTAAATAGTGAAAAACTCAATGTAATATACAATGCATATACGTACATGCATATTCAAATCACAAGGCTTAGAGTCATGAGTAAAATATGGATATAGCAGTTTAAGACATGTAAAACAAATTTTTAAGTATAGCTTGGTAAGATATTTTACTTACGACTTGCTATTCCCTCTTTATTAGTGTTTTTAGTATGCACTCCATAATAGTTTGCATTATATTACAATTAATTACTCATTGGAATTTAGACATTTTCAAAGTCCTTTGACTTTACGTACCCATGATAAACAATATTTAGAGTTATGTATTTAAGTCTGTCATAACAATGTTAGATATTTATTTATATCGAAGCTCCTATATGTCTATTGAAATGAGTTTTTGGTGTCAAAAGGAAATTATTAGCGATTATTTTTCGCTGCGAGATTTCTAATATTATATCAAGTAGTAGCATCACATGGAAAATTCAGATATCTTCAACTTTTGGCTTGTTATAAAAGCCTAGGTGTTACAAATTCCCCTTAAAAAGTTCATTTTAAATTAGAGTTTTTTGATTTCTATGAAAATTACTACGATTGGTTGCATGTATGTAGTTGCTTTCTTGTCTTTGCCGCATGTTTTTGCAGCATTTCAGTATAAAGTNAATGTAATTCTTAACAAGATAGATGTCTTTTGTCAGCTCTGATGTGTTATGTAAAATTAATATTCCGCTGCGAGATCCATGATCTCTGATGTAATGTTGAACTATTTTGATATGTTACAGGTTTAGCCATGTTTATTTGGCTATGTTGATGTCAAATTTTACAGGTTCTATAATTTGAGCTGTTTGGCTCAAATATATATTCAGGGTTAGCGTAAGGCGCCGCTCTGCGCGCGTGCTATTATATTATATGGCATTGGCTCGTCAAGGCGGGTCGTTACATAAAGCCCCTTAAAATTTGGGTCTATTTTTGATAATTAATTGCATGTGGTCAGTGTTTGTGTATTTGTTTATTATTGTGTTGTCCATTGTTTGCTTGTTGCGATATGGGTTATGTGTGCACGAGGTCCCAATGAAAGCCTTTTTCATCTGCAATTTGGGTTATTATGGTAGACTTGCTGCAGGTTTTTAACTTGACGAATTTTAATTTTTTCGAGTCTTTGTTTCTGCCTTAGATCTTTCTTATAGCATTATTCATTAATTTGAGTGTATATTTAAGTCATTGGCAGCTGAAAAAAAAAAACAAAAAAAAAAGTCATTGGCAGCTAAGAACTTTTGCAATTTATATATACTAGTTTGTGTTGTGGTGGGTGTTTTCTCGAGTCTTAACAAGTGAACTTTAAGTTTGGAATTGGCATGTCACGTGTCATACCTCAGCTATAATGGTGAGTGAAGGTCACTTTTTCTTTGAGGTTTATATATGTAGTTCTGAGTGAAACTTTGATATTTATGATGAGTCATATAACACTAATATAACTTTTTACTTCTTTGATATTTATGATGTAAGAAGAATTTTGTATGAACGCCGTCATAGCTAGCAGTGTGAATGGTATCTATATGGATCACTTTTTCATGGATTCGATCCTTTGCATATACTTCACCCAATAAGACTTTTTGCAAGAAATACGATTCAAAATAAATTATAACCGCAAAAAATGGTGAATTAGCTCGTATGGAAACTAGCTAGTAATTAAACAGCATGAACTCATAAAGCAATTACATCGATAAGAGCATTGTTATCCGGCTCCCTACTATAGGGATATCTCTATAATAGGGAGCCAAAATAAATTTTTGATCATTTTCTTGCTCATATTCGGCTTTCTACTTTGAGGAAAAAAGTAGAGAGCATGAAATGGCTTCCTACTCCCTACTCTTCTTTTTTATAATAAAATATTAGTTTCTCTCTCCTACTTTTTAATTTTTCCAATTTTATTTGTTTTCCCCTTTTAGAGAAAGACTTAAAATTTTTAAAAAATATTAATATTTAAATAAAAAAGTCAAAGTAGATCCCTAAAATAGGGAGACGGATGTAGGTGTTTAGAAAAAACTGATTGTACCCCTACTTTGAGGATAAAAATAGGGAGCCGAATGAGAATGCTCTAAACCCCTATATATGTATGAGCTGTCAAACAACTACTATATATAAGTAAATGTGTGTCAGGAAAATCAGACCCAGTTAAGTTTTGGTATAAATTAATTCTTTGTCGATGGACCTATATATAAGAATGCAAAACTGTTTTTCTATTGAATTGAAAAGAGCATGATGAAATTCCTCCCCCCTCCCACTTCCTGAAATCATGATTTCATAAATCTTTTTCTTTTTTATCTAACTTTTGGAAAAACTTCACGTACCCACTCTAATATTTCATCAATTTTACAATCATATCATTAAACTTTAAAAAGTGTTAATTTAGGGTTATCATCTTTTAGAAGTTTACATTGCTAACCCTCTCGTCCAAATTCAGCGTTAATTCTCGAAAATAGCCGTCTTTTTTTGTTTTTGTTTTTAAATTTTAATTATCAAATCAAAGGTATTTTCATAAGTTTATAAACATCTAATTAGGGGTATGTTGAAAATTTTACTCATAAATTTGGACGGGAATGTTGACATTGCAAACTTCAAAAATATAGTAACCCTAAATTGATACTTTTAAAAATTTAAGAGTATGATTATAAAGGTAATGAGATATCATAAGTGGTAAGTGAAGTTTTCCGCTATTTTTTTCATTCATATAATAAATCCATTGAACTAGTTAAGAAGAAAACAATCAACTGGCCTAGGGAGGTCATTTTTGATAATATCTGGATCTCATTATATTGAATGAACATAACATTCACGCTGCTATCCTTATCGTATACAAGGTATGCTACCAATTCAAAAAAAAAAGATTAAAAAGGAAGAGAAGCTAATTATTAATTATGCTAGTCCGGAAATATATAGTACTCACATGCACATGAGCTACTAGTCCTCATATTGATAGTCCTTTCTGCTACAATTCATATGAAGAAAATCAGTCACGAATATCATCTGCATGCATTAATTTACCTGCGAAAAATGAAGGAATCCAATTGTAAATGCTTATTTGTAGAGGTGAATGGCAGCGCAATTCTCCTTTGGCAGAAGAGAAATATGCATGTATGTACATGTTTCTCTCTGCCAAACGAGGACTGCACTGTTATTCCTAAACCCCACATCTGCTTCCTTAATCCAGTACCTCATGCCCGAGTTTCTACAGTAATTCCACACTTCTTTTATAGTGCATGATATGCACCAGAATCTGGATATGCCAGGGAAGAGAAAGAGGATATGCCTCTACAATTCTTGTACATGTTCCATTCTCATCACTCATCAGCTCATGGCTTCGTGGTCCCTGTTCCCTCTCACCATCACTACTCTTCCACTGAAGACGAAGGGCTTCTAGCAGTATCTTCGTTTCATCTTCAACTTGGAGTTTTTGGATACTTTCTACGCATTTGACTGTAAGATATTATATGGGGTTTTGTCATTCGACTCATTCCACATTCCACTGAAGAGGATGACACCTCATGTACTCAAGCTTTTTACATCACATTTAATTAGTTCTAATAAGTGGCAAAAAAAAAAAAAAAGCAACTAAAAGAGCATATTCGAGGAGATCTAAAAATATGCTATATCTCCTTGTCAATGTCACCCTGCCGCTGCATGGTCATTCTTATCTTGGTTTCTGACCTTTAGCTTTCTTTCCAACTTTATGTATGTTTGGTCATTCAAAAGTTCCTGGAAAGGGAATTGACATGGTTGAAAACTTCGGACTGGATATGCCTGTAGAGTACTTCTTTACTAGTAGTTCATTTCATCAAACATGCATACCTTCATGTAATAAGTATTTTACTTTGAGATTAAATAATGAAAGTGGTTGATGTCTTAATTAATTTTAATAATTAAATGTCAATCCTATGTTTACTTTGTGTCTACTAAAATTGATGTGGCTTTTAAAATCATCAATAAATATGAGATAGATCATTATTGACTTTTTATCCAATTGTGATTTTAAAAAGTACATCAATTTTAGTGGACATAAGGTAGACAAAGAGGTTGACATGTATCACTCTCAATTTTATATTCTTTTTCTTTCTTTCAACCTTTTTTTTTTTTTTTTGTCTGTGAAGAAATTTCCTAATTATATTAAAGTGTGCCGGTATGAACACGTGTTTCTTGTGATTTAAATTAAACACAATTATGGGTATTCAATAATTTGTTTTAAATAAGAAATTAATGTGGGAATCGAAATCAAATTGATTTAGATGGTTTTTATTCTGATTCTTATTCCTTGATTAGAGGAATAAATAAGGTAAAAAATTATGATTAAGGGTTTCCTCACTTACTTATAAATAAATAAAACTTCTACTAATTATTATTTTCAAGTTCCTGTTTCTGAAGCTCATTGAGTCGCTTGGGTAAACATGACAGGACATAATTTTGAATTCTTTTCCGTCCGTATATTAGCATATATATATATAAATATATATATGACGACAGGCAGCTAAATTACAGCCATGCACGACTGGTAACACAAAGAAAGGCACCCGAAAGAAGCCACAGAAAGGAAATAACAACACAAAAATTACCCAGAAACCAATTAAGCTGCGCCAAGCACCAAGGACAACTAAACATAATGCAGAATATTTTCAGAGACATCCCCACACGTAAGGCAAGGTTCTCTGTACCTACGTGTATTGTGCAACAAGCTAGGCTACTCGATCACGCTAATTAAAGAAAGCAATGTCTGAAGAGAACCAGAGGCTGACTTGTTGTAGAATATGATTCAACTGCCAGCATCTTCCCGGCCCCACAATAATCTAAAGACGGTAGAATTCATTAAGCTTTTCACGTGGAATCAAGTTCGTGCCCAAAAATCAGCGCGACAGCTGGTTTCCTATGTCCAAAACCAACCACCACCATTAAGGTGAAAGAATGTATTACAATCTGAACTTATCCACTTCAACTTGTTTCTGCCTTCATTAATCACCTCATTTTTTGTGGCGCAAATTGATTTGAAATCCGGACAATTCAATTACAATCCATGAACGTCCACATAGCCATTGTCTCCTGGTCAAAATTCTGCTCTCGATCTCCAAAATTATACGTTAACGTAACATAAAGACATAAAATTTTTTTTTTTAAAAAAAAAAGATAAAAAAAAGAAAAAGAATGACGTCTTCTCTAGTACTTTCTTTATACGTAAACGTAACGCATAAGAATCACTACTCTTCTCAAAATTTTATGCCAAACTCTTCTCAAGCAAAAATATCTTGAGAAATCACTACTCTTCTTAAAATTATAAATATATGTTATAGTGGTCTAGAGCCTCAATTGTTGATGTATTTCGATTAGAAATCAATACGAGTCAATTAATGAAGGAATTGATGCAAAAAGGATAGACAACCACCCAAAAGTATCTTATTGATTCATAATCAAAATACATCAACCATTGAGACTTTAGATGACCATAACATATATTTATACTACATCCACTCTTAATCCTAACAAAGACTTGAAACAAAGTCCGTTTACAAAATTTGTTGTAGCCCGTTCGAACTGAGCCATGTATTAGTTCGAATTGGTAAAAATTTGAGCTTGTTCCAAATTCAGTTTGAACTAAGATTTCATAGTACGCACGCCACTGCAACTTTATAATAACTTCGGTACGAGTTTATTTTGAATTGAACATGGGTCGTGCCTTTTCTGGAAGTCCTTTGGAGTGTCTCTTTGAAGAAAATAACAAACTTAGTTTAGGAATGACCAAGCTAGATCTAGTTTGGTAGTACTCGTAGTAAAATGTAAGAGTACTTAAGGGTCTCTAGTTCAAACCACGAAGAACGCCCCCTCATTTGTGGTAAAAGAACAGATGGCATAATGGGCCTATTGGGGGATGCGCCATCCTATCGGTGGTAGTCCAACATGCAATACGGAGAGGTCCACCGGACCACAACGGTAACACAAAGATCCACAACGGTAACATTGTAGAAATAATATCTTCCAAAACCCAACCATTATCTTCTCCCTTAATTTTCGGTGAAGCTCAATTTGCTTTGGGTTCTTTTGCTTTATCACTCATTACAAGTCTCGTTCAAACTGAACTTGGAAGGAGCCATTCTGTCTGGCTTTTTAAGTCTTTCTCTTGACAGTCTGTTTTGACAAATTAGACGTTGGAATTGGCTCACATTCATCAAACATAACTTTGTAGGCCTTTGAATTAACTTTCCAACACCACAAGGATTGCTTTCATCCGCTCTGAGAATCACAAGATTTGACCAGTTTTCTAAGACTGATCCAATGAAAAATTGTCCTGTGCATCACTTTCTCCATCGATCTCTCCCGTTCCATGGGTTGTTCTCGAGTGTTTCATCTTGTACACTAGTTTCTGGGAGTTTAAAGTAATTCCACATATATTCCAAGTATTACATATTCTTTAGAGAATATTAGATATGCGCATATTCTTTAGAGAATATCCTCCTTTATCTTTCTTTCTGCCAAGAGAGAGATGTTGTTTCGGTGGGAAGAAGCAAACCTAGTACAGAAAAAGAGCTAGGGCTGCGTGAATTGAAGCCACAGGACCACTTAACAAGTTGCCAAACAATTAAGAGGATGTGCTAAGAATATCCTGTAGTACTTTGCATGGAAAATACCAGACTTTTCTCTTTTTCTCGTCAGCTAGCTATATATTGATATGGAGACCCGAAACAGTTCATCAACGAAATCAATCAAGTGTATGGAGGCATTACTGGGCAATTACTCCCTTGGCAGTCGGCCATTCACCTGCACATGATAATTAATTTCTCAAGGTGGAGATAGCTTACTGCCAAAGGAGCTTTGCCCGGCAATTCCGCTGTACAGCATCATTCGGCTACCTAAATTTCTAAAAACCCGAAGGTACGTAATCTCGAACATACGCTTGCACTTTCCTTTTCTTTTCTTTTTTCTTTGTATATATTTATTTTGGTAAGTAGGCATCCTGTTTATTACATCCAGTCAGGAGAGTAAACATACCACGCAGATCGATTGGTAGATGTTTAATTTTGTCTTGCATGCACAATTACACGTGTACAAGAAGCATGCAGAAAATTGAACGCTTTGCAAAAGAAGGTGGCTGCTTTATTCAAAACTGCATTTGCTCAAAGTGTGAGTTGTGGCATGATGCATGTTGTAGGGCCTAGGAAGTTCCATAAAGACCTGCAGCTCTAGAAAATAGCCAAGAGTTCGTGAGCCCAATGGGCCCCAGACCCTACTGGCCATAGAAATTCCTATGGACAAATCTCTTTATCGTCTAAAAGAATCAAACGACTCTTGTAGGGCCTAGGAAACACCTTAAGTAGCCCACAAGCCAAAGGAACTGTCAAAGGCCCCAAAGCCCAGTAGGGCCTCGCCCCGATACTCTGTGACTTGCACCTGAGCCCGCCAGCCCACTTCAATTCGCCAAACCCACTAGTCGGAATTGTTAGGCCCACCAGTCGGTTCAAGTTGAGTGCAACACTTGGAGATTAGTTCTGCCCGCAGAGTGTTCCTTTACTCCTAACAACCAAGAGAGAGAAAGACGGTCACATTAAACGCATGAGGACACATAAGGTACTAGAAGATCTTCTCCTATAAATGCCAAGGTATCTTATATGTACTTTGTACCGTAATTTCTGCCTCCTTTCTCCCAGGCACCTACTAACTAAAGCGTTAGAGCTCGCCACACTAACCCTTCCTTTTTCTTATGTAGGCTCGAAGGCTTAGTACCCTATGCGTGGGGTCACTGTAGACCACTACATGTACACGTGTTCAGTGTGCATTAATTTATGCATGTGCTCATGATGAACTTTTTAACAATATATAACAAGTAGATAAAATCCAAAAAAATATGACATAATTAAGTATTTTCATGTGAAGTCTTCTGTTGGCTATTAAGCAATCTTAACTAAAAATGTGAAAGTTATTCGCCATAATAAGTAATGTAACAAATGTGTAGTTAGTTTATGATACCAGATTTTTTGAGTGCAACAAGAAAACACAAGCGCATAATCAAGTTTGGAAGGATTTTACAAGAAGTCTAACCAGCGAGAAGCTATAGCCTGGTAAGCAGCAAGGGAGGTGAGCGGGAAGCTTGTCTATGGAAGGAGGCTAGAATGTTACAAAGGGTTGTAAGTGTATTTTATCCTTGTAATATTATTTGTAGTGAAATAGCCTCCGGCTTGGTTAAATTATGGTTCTGTTAACCCATATGGATGCTCCATGGGTCATGGGTTGGTTAAAAGCCAATTTAATTTCCAACAAATTTGATTGAGAATAGCCTTCGGCTTCTTGTTTAACTCTACAAACCCATCGGTAGACTTCATTGACATTCAACTATGCAGCAGTACCACCATGGTTTGATCTCATTCAATGCATCATCTCGCTCAAGCAAGATCTTGGTTCTAGCCTCTAAACTCTCATTGGAAGCTCTGAAATTGCGTGCTTTGAACGATACTAAAAATAGAAGGACTTACCTTTTAAAAACAAAAAATCATGTTTCTGGATGGCGGCGTCTAGACGAGTTATTATCATGTCCGGACACGATTAGGGTTTTATGTCCTAACAAATTTCCTTTATGTCTGGACATCACTTACTAGTAAAGCTTATGGTCTTCATCTTGCAAACAATTTTCCTCTATGTTTGGACTCATAAAGCAAAATAATCCACTGCAAATTAATCTTCAAATAATTATGGGAGAAGAGATTAATTGGTTCAATCCATAATTGGTGGGCTCAAACAATATTTCCCATGTGATGTAGACATGTTAAAGACATTCTACACCTGGAGAACCTAGACAAGATATTCCTATATTTGTTCAAGTTACCGTTGAAGACTTCAATCCTGGTGTGGAGATGAGGACTTGCACCAAGAGAAGATTGCTTTCTCTTTATATTGTGAACTTTCCTATGGGATCTAATGTTTCCATTATAAAGTTTCCTATGTGGGAAAAATTGTACCGTTGTAGATTAAGGTGTTTCCTTAATCTACACATGGATGCCATATAGTAAATGTTTTTCTTTTGTATTTATTTCTCAATATATAGAAGAACCATACGGTTGGAGCAACTCATGTTTTTTAGTAGCTTTTTGTCATTCTTAAATCAATTTTCTTATTTTTTTCCACGGACATTATTCTTGTTGAATGATTATGTCTGCATGCATGTCTGGATAGCTCAAGGAACATGTTCTCCCTGACATGCCTCATGTGTGGACACATGTGACATGTCCTCGATCAGTGTTTGGACATCACTACCAGTGATGCTTACTAACCTAGGTATATCTGCAAGCATGTTCAAATAGCTCAGAGAACACTTACTCCCTATAGCTCCTCATGTCCAAACAACTCCATACATCCATGTTTGGACACCGCAGAGAACACATACTCCCCGGAGTGCACCATGTCTGAACAACATTGTCCATGTCCCGATATCAATTGTTGTACTTGTCTTCTTGAAGCAGTCTTCATCATCTTCACTTGTAGACCTAAGTACAAAACTATTCNTCCACTGCAAATTGATCTTCAAATAATTATGGGAGAAGAGATTAATTGGTTCAAGAAGTGTGAATCTAGCTGTTGCAAACAATCCATAATTGGTGGGCTCATACAATATTTCCCATGTGATGTAGACATGTTAAAGACATTCTATACCTGGAGAACCTAGACAAGATATTCCTATATTTGTTCAACTTACCGTTGAAGACTTCAATCCTTGTGTGGAGATGAGGACCTGCACCAAGAGAAGATTGCTTTCCCTTTGTATTGTGAACTTTCCTATGGGATCTAATGTTTCCATTATAGAGTTTCCTATGTGGGAAAAATTGTACCGTTGTAGATTAAGGTGTTTCCTTAATCTACACATGCATGCCATATAGTAAATGTTTTTCTTTTGTATTTATTTCTCAATATATAGAAGAACCATACGGCTGGAGCAACTCATGTTTTTTAGTAGCTTTTTGTCATTCCTAAATCAATTTTCTTATTTTTTTCCACGGACATTATTCTTGTTGAATGATTATGTCTACATGCATGTCCGGATAGCTCAAGGAACATGTTCTCCCTGACATGCCTCATGTGTGGACACATGTGACATGTCCTCGATCAGTGTTTGGACATCACTACTAGTGATGCTTACTAACCTAGGTATGTCTGCAAGCATGTTCGAATAGCTCAGAGAACACTTACTCCCTATAGCTCCTCATGTCCAAACAGCTCCATACATCCATGTTTGGACACCGCAGAGAACACATACTCCCCGGAGTGCACCATGTCTGAACAACATTGTCCATGTCCCGATATCAATTGTTGTACTTGTCTTCTTGAAGCAGTCTTCATCATCTTCACTTGTAGACCTAAGTACAAAACTATTCAATCTCCAAATAAATAAAAATAAAGTTTTGGACACTGAATGAGCCAACACAACAACCTAACAACCATCTTCATTTGTCGACCTAAGTACGAAGGCCAACTTAGGACCAAAAAAGTCAGCATCTAAAAAGGCCATAAAGATTACAGGGGATGGAGCAAGGATAGTAGTCTTATCCCATAATGCAATGTAACGCGGGTGTGGAGATAGTATAAAGATGCGTTTGATAACTTGCAAGATGAGACAGTCCAGTGTTGGATCGCATAAAGGGGTTGACAGCGAAGATTCACTCGATGTGTGGAGATTGTCAGGGTCACAGGTCAAAGGGGGTGACGGATATTTTTAAAGCACCAACAAGACTACGGGCTTCTAATCCTCGTGGCATTAACAAGATAATCATCGCTTACTTATGCAACTTAAGCTTTGAGCATAGGGACTGTAATCGATGGGTCCTGCAACTAAGACATGGATGCCTTGGAAAGAATTTGCGCATGCATATTCTTTGCTTGGAGAGAGAATAGCGGCCATCCCACAAAAGCGGAAGACCTTCAATCCCCCCCTCCCCCAAAAAAAAAAAAAACTGTAAAGGTCCTAATCCTTTCATGGAAAATTCACTATTAAGCTGAGCAACAAAGAGTTAAAACCAAAGAGAAGATGATATATTTGTAACGATAAATATTATTCAACATAAACCAAAAGGAGAGACGATGAGAGCATTATGGGAGGGGGTCGAAAAATAAAGGAAAGATTGACATTCAGCTATTACTACAGATGAAACCGGAAGAGATTTAAAAGGGAAAAGGAAGCTAAAACCAATCAACACACACGCACCTGAGTGCTGTTTTAGTCATAAATGGCCTTGCGAAGCGACAAACATGCAGTCGGAAAATAGGGTGATTTGGAAAATCAATTGGGAGGTCTGCTCGAGTGTAGCACAACCTCTCTTCAAACTCGTCCAATGCCGGAAGAAACTGCCATTCTTTCAACCATCCAATGTTGAAGTACCAACCGGGATGAATAACCATGCTAGAGAAAGAACAAGCGTATAGGGGGTCAGTTAGTTTACGCATGACAGGGGGACTTTAAACTTTTTTTATGTGAACAATCTCATACCTTCTCCAATTTGACTGTAACCTTTGGCAACCAACCCGGCTTTAAAGCGCTCAAAAAGCCATCATATTTGAGTTTCAGTTTTGAAAACCCATCGGGATGGCCCGATGATATTCATTTAGAATGTGGCACGAGGAACAAAGTCCCACGTGTTGTTGTTCAATGGCGAAGCAACAGTTTAGCTGATCTTTTCACTCATAGGCGCTTGGACGCCAATGGGGAGGACGTCTGTAGGGAGGGGCTGGGCAAGAGAAGATACGGAAGGCTCGTCCAGGAGACGGGTCTTGAGCATGAAGCTGACTAAGCCAAGCTGTGTACCCGGGGCTTTCACGCAAGTGAGCAGTCATGCATGGACTTGAGCGAAGAAAAGTCACTAGTGCGTGACTTCCACAGGAATTGTGAGCGCCAAATCAGTGTTATAATTCGGGCCCTAGCATGAAACACGATATTGGTGACAGGAAAGCACTTGGGAGTAGCAAGAGAATTCGGTTTGCTTTGATTAAGCGGTATTCATTGGTAGAATAAGCAAAAACTAAGGCAATCAGTCACTGTCGGCAAGCCTAAGGCATTTGGTTGCTGTTCAGCCTAGAGAAAATTGGACCTTGGCTTGTCCGCATGTAGAGGGATCTTGGTTTATGCTAACTATAGTGGGGGATGAATGCTAGGCATTGTCCCAAGGTCTTTGTCTAGTTTACACGGGTCCAAGGAGGAGAAGTTTAGGGGCTTGGCTCTGTCAAAGTGATGGAGCGGTAGATTATCTACTACGGGTGGGGGCCTGGGGGGCCGGGGGGCCGTGAATGGCCTAGGTGTGTGTTTCAGGTTGCTGTGATGGGTACCACGGGGGTCCACTGGATGGTGCAAGGCTGGCGAAGTCAGTCCGGAAGCCTAGATTCATCATCCGTGATAGGGAGCATCTTTGGCGGTCGAGGAGGCCGGCAACGTCATTTGCTGTAGCGCGACAATCAAACGCGTCTGCGCCCCATGTGATTGTCCATGGGTACATTCAAACTTGTCGTTTGTTGAGTCACCACAGACTGTCGTATTTGCGTTGCCATTCCAAGGAGGGGCCCAAAAGATGACGGGCGCGAAACAATCCACCTGTACAGGGTTCTAAAATGGGGTTAAGGAAAAAAATAGGCTACTTTGTTGGCGTAGGGAGAAAACAACAATTTCTGGGGGTCAGCATAAGAAAATTACTGTAACAGAACCTTAGAACAAAACGCTCTAGCCACATCTAGTTGTGAGTCCCCCAAGAATGACTTAGTTAATTTTAGGAGTTCTTTTTGGTAGGACAGTTCATTCTTACAAAAGCCACATTCTGTACCTCTCAGTGAAGGACGGCAACTGTAGCGACTTAGCACTCATGACTCTCTTTCTTAAACCATCCACTCTATTAGACGATTTCTCTTGCGTTTTTTTTGTTTTTTTAATTGATGGGATCGGAGTGGGCTTACTCAAACTCCCCCTCTTAATTCCCTGACGTCCTTCATTAGAGTCCCACGTCATTTAGTGCGGTTCCCAGTACCACACTAGCTGTTGGTATTACCTTACGGTGGCTCCCTGATACAGGTAAGACCTAAAAAAAAAGCACTAGCCTATCACTCCGGCTATCACCTCAAAAGGGACTAGCAAATATAGTCCGGTAGTCACTGTTTATAAGCCTTAATCACCCTATTAACTAAGCAATGTGGTATATCTATTATATCTCATGTAACTCTTATAATCCAACTCTGTTGATGTCGTATGTGGTAGTATTCCTCATCTCCAAATGATGATGGAGTGTACAAAATATGTCTCATAAAAAATAATCAGTGTTGCAGATAAAAGACTCTCGTAGATGCGTACATGAAGGCATTCTATAAACTGAGTAATAGGACTATAACCAAGAATACACAAGGGGTGAGGATTTGGTTGGTACGAACTTGTTCTCTAGCATACGTCGCGATTAATACGGAAAACACCGTACATTCCAAAAACTTTGAGTGGAGTTATAATCAAGATGAGTGCCATGTAATTTTTAAAAGAATGGCGTGTGTCTCCATTTGAGAACGGGAGGCCGACATGGTAGGTCGACTTGATTAGGAGTATACAGCATCGGAATTGCATTCAACCCAAAAAGATGCTTGGCGTAATTAAAGGCATGAAATAGCATTGCTTCAACCTATTCTCAACAATGTGCCGTGTGGCTTCTGTTGGCCAACACCATTTTGTTGAGGTGTAATTTGGAACAAGGAGACAGTCGCGGACAATACCATTTGGGTTTCAAAGATCGAGGACAAAAAAAATCCTTTTAATGTCAAATTCACCACCCTCCATCACACTGAAAATTTTACTTTTTTGAGCCCAAAATTGCATTTTCCACGCTAATTTGTTGAAAATCGGAAGAATGTTGTTGAAAAAGAATCAGACTTTTTTCTTCAATGGAAATAGCCAAGTTTATCTAGTATGATCAGTCAACAAAGAATCACAGGTAAGTATTTTAAAATTTTTGGACATGAGGCAATACGGGGCTTCGGTCCCCATAATCCCACAATGAATTTTTGTTAGGGATGAGCCAGTTTCAAATTTTATATGCAAAGAAAACAGGAGACAACAAAAAAAACTTTTTTTTCCATCCTGACAACTACGTACATATAGTCCGTTGAGAGGTTTAACCAGGACTACAGGGATATCGATAATTTTTTTTTACGAAGCGTAAATTGTGGTAAAAGCTGCCTCAAATGTGGGTTAGCATGGCCAAGCCTCTGTGCCAAAGAGGCTCGCGTGCTCTGTCCAGATTATTTGCTTGCTAAAGCCGTAATTGCTCCCCCTTTATGAAGTGCAGTATAAGCCACCTTGCTTATGCCCCGGTTTTGCCGAGATTAGCCCCCGTGATTCTATTCCGGTTGATCTTTAAAACCAGAATAAATAAATTTCAATAGCACCATGAGGGAGAGTCTTTTAGGTTAATGTTACCGTAACAGAAATTTATTTATTTATTTTTTTTCAATATCAGCCACAACAAGCACATCTTTGAAGTCCAGAGTCTAAATGCCGTTGTCCAATGGAAAGACCCGATCTGAGCGCGTGGTAAAGTGCTTAACCGATATGAGGAAAAGATAAAGCCAACCGCTGACCACCATCGCCAAGAGCTGCAGTTCACGTCTTGATCCGCCAACGGCCCAACCACGCAGGACCGTGGGTG
This sequence comes from Betula pendula, assembly GCA_900184695.1. Classification (NCBI taxonomy): domain Eukaryota; kingdom Viridiplantae; phylum Streptophyta; class Magnoliopsida; order Fagales; family Betulaceae; genus Betula; species Betula pendula. The sequence goes on along the minus strand of FXXK01001615.1, from coordinate 43,135 downwards.
CCCATTACTATGTAACGATAGAGGATCATATCGGAAAGCCGAATGATTCGGCTGGCACACCTCAACGCATGTGAGGAATTTGCTGTTTGAGAGTGGGAACACGCCCTCAGCCGAGCATGAATACCAAATTTGAAGATCGCCACAAGTTCCGCCTGTGGGTAATAGAAATGCCACTGTAAGTTGCCCAGCAAAAGCATTGTAGAGGGGAAAGTGATTTCTTACATTGGGTAGGCACAACATCATAGGTCGCAGTCAATTCAATAGTCATCTTCCCGAATACAAGCACAGCCCTTTTATCCTGACACGGTGTGACTCCAAGGTGTGCTCAAAACCACGAATCTGACAGTTTGAAGGGACGGCGGAGTGAAACTGAATTGAAACCGACCTGAATGCTAGACTTGTGTGCAAACTCTGATACGAGTTGGTCGTGAAAAATTGTCTGGCAACGAGACACCGGGGCGCGCTTTGACAGGATGAACTGGCATTTTTTATTGCACAAGACGGAACCGAAACAGTTATTGTTGTTTGTGAAGAACAATGAGAGACTAATTTATCTATAAGGGGAAGTGATACCCGATGCCCATTATTGACTGGGAGCTTGCATTTGCTAAAGCAAATCAATCCACGTGCTTCTAGGAGTTCTGAAAGAGGATCCTTGACCTTCCTTTCTAACCTGTGCCTTATCTTAATATTGTATTTGTGAGATTCCTACATACACCACCTAATCATATTATATTCCAATCCAAATTGATCACTCCTACCAAAGCCATATTACGTGTTAGTCCTCGAGTGATACATAAAATATGTCAATAATATGAATTTTTTATATATCCATATATGTGTATTAAGGGGTATCCCTCTATTATTAATTACCTCTTCAGTTAATGTACTCTACGTTTAGGGCATCCACACTATAACAAAGGTTTAATTAAGTTTGTAGTAATAGTAACTTTGTATATGTTTAGTTTCCAGAAGTATGAAACAAGGTAATGAGTAAAATTAAGTATAAATAGATTTATATGACATGAATAAATGTAGAATGAGGTTTCAATTTAGTATTCTTAGTAATGGTGATTACGTTAAAATTCTACAATATTCATATTAATCATGGTAGTAACATGTCATGAAACAAAAAAAAAAAAAAAACAGGTGAAAAGTTAGAGCGTTACATGTTGGTACGTATGAGATATAGCAAATTCACTCTGAGGATCCCTCTCTAGGAAAATGATATTACTATGGCTAAGATATAAGAATAGGATTAAATCTTGTTAGGGCTTTATCTTGGTCATTCCGTATCCAATGTTTTTTTTTTTTTTTTTTGGGGATTGGACCACATTCATAATAAACCTGATCAATATTTTTTGAGGTAACTAATTATCGTACCTTACCAGTTCATGTAAACAACACCGTTTAAAATCACTCTTAGTCCGAGGAAACTCAACAAATGTATGAATCTATGCTCAACATGGCTGGCTACATGCCGTTACAAGCTGTACTCACCATGCCATATTACACAGTCTGCTGATTATTATAGGAATCTTTTTTAAAACCCCTAAACTTCTTCCTAGACTTTACACAACCTCATTTTTGTACAGAAAGCCCATTTGTTTCCAAAAATAATTCTACATTGGTCATGCACGAGTATTTGATGCGACGACATTCTGTACTTTATTTCTATATTCAGACGCCAAATGATCAAGCATCGAACGAAACATTGTGTTCACTATCCCCCATTCGAACAAACCCTATCTAGCCCTTGTCGAACAAGAAATTTCTTATCTCAAATTTCAATGTAAAGATCGCTCACAACGCAAGATTTTTCTCATCATTCCAATCTCTTCTTGTCATATCATGATAAGCAAAATCAACCCGAACATGCATGTCTAAAACATCAATGTACAATCACCAAATTAATTTATTTGAATCAAACCCTAATTCCAATTATTTTGGTTTTACAATTTTCTATAAAAACTCCAGTAGCATAACCTCTTAATGGTACTATCTAAAGAAAATATTAAATTGGTTTAAGGAATGAAAACAGAGCGACTCAAAAACATGAGTTGCATCTAGCCCGTAATCGGCTTTTCTTTTTTGAGAAAAATAAAAAGAAACTTATATACGGTTCTTCTTTATATTGAGAAAAAATACAAAAGGAAAACATTTACTATATGGCATGCATGTGTACAAATAAAAACCTTAATCTACAACGTTACAATTTTGCCCATATAGGAAACTCTATAATGGTAACATTAGATCCTATAGGAAAGTCCACAATACAAAGGGAAAGCAATATTTTCTTAGTCCAGGTCCTCACATCCACGCAGGCTAGCATTGAAGTCTTCAACGGTTACGTAAGCATGTCTAGGAATATCTTGTCTAGGTCCTCCATGTGTGGAATGTCTTTAACATGCCTACATCACATGGAAATATATTGTCTAGGCCCACCAATTATGGAGTGTTTGCAACGAATAGGTCCACACTTCCTAAACCAATTAATCTCTTCTTCCATAATTTTTTTGGAACCTCAATCTGCAGCAGATTTTTTTGCTTGATCACCCCCCCTCAAACTGGAGGGCGGCGGAGGCAGAACTCCAAACTTGATTCGAAGAGTATGAAAGTGGTCTTTAGAGAGTGCCTTGGTAAGAATATTAGCCACTTGGATACAAGAGGGGACATAGCAGGTGATAAAAGTATCAGCAGCAACTTTTTCGCGAACATCGTGAACGTCAAGCTCAATATGTTTGGTAAAAGCATGAAATACAGGATTCACTGTCATATGAAGGGCACTGTTGTTGTCACAAAATAATGTGGGAGGATGGTGCAGTGTAAGATCGATATCATGGAGCAAATAAATTATCCAGGTAAGCTCAGCTACAGTGGAGGCCATGGCTCGGTATTCAGCTTTAGCACTAGACCGGGAAATTGTGGGTAGCTTCTTTGAAGTCCAAGAAATACAATTTGCGCCCAAATAAATGGAATAGCCAGTTGTAGATCGCCGTGTGTCAAGGCACTTAGACCAGTCAGCATCTAAAAAGCCATAAAGATTAAGGGATGAGCAAGATAGTAGTCTTATCCCATAATGCAATGTACCTTGGAGATAGTACAAGATGCGTTTGATAGCTTGAAGATGAGACAGTCCAGGTTGATGCATAAATTGACAGACAAGATTCATAGCATGTGTGAGATCAGGTCAGGTCAAGGTGAGATATTGTAAAGCACCAACAAGACTACGGTAATTTGTGGCATTAACAAGATAATCATCCTTACTATGCAACTTAAGCTTTTGAGCATAGGGACTGTCAATATGGTTGCAACTAGACATGGATGCCATGGAAAGAATTTTGCATGCATATTTTTGTTGGGAGAGAAATAGGCCACCCAAAAAGGGAAGAACTTCAATCCCCCCCCTCCCCCCAAAAAAAAAAATGTAAAGGTCCTAAGTCTTTCATGGAAAATTCAGTATTAAGCTGAGAAACAAGATTAACCAAAAGAGAAGATTGATTACTTGTAACAATAATATTATCAACATAAACCAAAAGGAGAATGAGAGCATTATGAGTCCGAAAAATAAAGAAAGATGAATCAGCTTTACTACAGATGAAACCAAGATTTAAAGGAAAGAGCTAAACCAATCAAACCAGGCATGAGGTGCTTGTTTAAGTCCATAAATGGCCTTGTGAAGGTGACAAACATGAGTCGGAAAATATGATTGGAAAATCAAGAGGTTGCTCGATGTAGACAATCTCTTCAAGTTGTTCATGCAAGAATGCATTTTTAACATCCAATTGTTGAAGGGACCAACCATGAATAACGGCTAGAGAAAGAACAAGCCGTATAGTAGTTAGTTTAATGACAGGACTAAAACTTTTAGTAAAATCTATACCTTCCAATTGACTGTAACCTTTGGCAACCAACCCGGCTTTAAAGCGCTCAACAAAGCCATCATATTTGAGTTTAGTTTTGAAAACCCATCGGGAGCCCATGATATTCATAGAATTGTGACGAGGAACAAGATCCCACGTGTGTTGTTCATGAAGAACAGTTAGCTGATCTTTCATAGCTTGGAGCCAATGAGGACGTTGTAGAGCTGAAGAAAGATTACGAGGCTCCAAGAGAGGTGTTGAGCATGAACTGACTAAGCCAAGCTGTGTACGGGCTTTACGCCAAGTGAGCATCAGATGGACATTGAGCGATGAAAAGTCACTAGTGCGTGATTCCACAGGAATTGGAGGCAAATCAGTGTATAATTCGCCTAGATGAACAGATATTGGTGAAGGAAGCACTTGAGTAGCAAGAGAATTGGTGTTGTTTGATTAAGTATCTATTGTAGAATAAGCAAACTAAGAATCAGTACTGTCGGCAAGCTAAGCATTGGTGCTGTCAGCTAGAGAAAATTGACCTTGGTTGTCTGCATTAGAGGGATCTTGGTTTTCTACTATAGTTGGGATGATCTGGGCATTGTCAAGGTCTTGTCTAGTACACGGGTCCAAGAGAGAAGGAGCTTGGTTGTCAAGTGATGGAGCTAGATTATCTACTACGGTTGGAATGGCCTAGGTGTTGTCAGGTTGCTGTATGGTACACGGGTCCATGGATGTGCAAGCTGGCAAGTCAGTGAAGCTAGATTCATCATGTGATAGAGCATTTGCGTGAGAGGGGGCAACGTCCATTTGCTGTAGGGAAATCAACGGTTGGGCCCCATGTGATTGTCCATGTACATCAAATTGTGTTGTTGAGTCACCACAGACTGTCTATTGGTTGCATCCGAGAGCCCAAAAGATGAGGGCTGGAAAAATCCACCTGCAAGTTCTGAAAATGTAGAAAAAATACTACTTTGTTGGGTAGGATAAAACAACAATTTTGGGTCAGCATAAGAAAATATGTAACAACCTAGAAAAAAACGCTAGCCACATCTTTGCTATCACCCCAAAATGACTAGTTAATTTTAGAGTTTTTTTAGAATCATTTACAAAGCCCAATTTTACCTAGTAAGGAGGCAATGTAGGACTTAGCACTCATGACTCTCTTTATAAACCATCCACTCTATGTAGACTATTTCTCTTCCTAATATGGGATCGGAGTGTTATAAACTCCCCCTCTTAAATTCCTGACGTCTTCATTAGAGTCACGTCATTTAGTGCTTCAGTACCACATAGCTTGGTATTACTAGGTGGCTCTGATACCATTTGTAAAGACCTAAAAAAAAGCACTAGCCACATCTGCGCTATCACCTCAAAAGGACTAGTCAATTTTAAAGTTTTCCTAGAATCACTTATAAAGCCTAATTTCACCTAGTAACTAAGCAATGTGGAACTTAATACTCATAACTCTCTTTATAAACCACTCATTCTATGTGGACTATTCCTCATCTTCCTAATATGAGATTGGAGTGTTACAAAATATGTTCTCATAAAAAATAACATGGCGAGATAAATAGACTCTCTTAGATGGTGAATGAAGGCATCTATAACCTTTATGAATAGGACTATAACCAAGGAATACACAAGGGTAGGATTTTGGTACGAACTTGTTCTTAGCATAGTCGCGTAAATACGGAAAACACCTACATCCAAAAACTTTGAGTGAGTTATAATCAAGATGAGTGCCGTGTAATTTAAAAAATGGTGTCTCCATTTTGAGAACGGAGGATGGTAGTCGATTGATTAGATATACAGCAATCAGGAAAGCATCAACCCAAAAATGCTTGGGTAATTAAGCATGAAATAGCATTGTCAAACCTATTTCAACAATGTGCCTGTGCTTCTGTTTGGCAACACCATTTTGTTGAGGTGTATTTGGAAAAGAGACATGTCGGACAATACCATTTGTTTCAAAATGAGACAAAAAAAATCCTTTAATTCAAATTCACCACCTCCATCACACTGAAAAATTTTAATTTTTGACCCAAATTGATTTTCCACTATTTGTTGAAAATCAAGAATGTGTTGAAAAAATCAGACTTTTTCTTCAATGGAAATAGCCAAGTTTATCTAGTATGATCATCAACAAAAATCACATAATATTTAAAATTTTGGACAGAGGCAATAGGGGCTGGTCCCCATAAATCACAATGAATTTTTGTTAGATGAGCAGTTTCAATTTTATTATGCAAAGAAAACAGGAGACAACAACTTTTTTCCATCTGACAACTACTACATATAGTTTGAGAGTTTAACCAACTACAGATATCGATAATTTTTTTAGAAGCTAAATTGTGTAAAAGCTTCAAATGTAGATGGCCAAGCCTCTGGTGCCAAAGAGGCTCGGGTGCTCGTCCAGATTTTATTGCTGCTAAAGCCGTAATTGCTCCCCCTTTATGAAGTGCATATAAGCCACCTTGCTTATGCCCCGTTGCCAGGATTAGCCCCGTGATTCTATCCTTGATCTTAAAACCAGAATAAATAAATTCAATAGCACATGAGAGATCTTTAGTTAATTTACTAACAGAAATTTATTTATTTATTTATTTTTTTAATATCAGGCACAACAAGCACATCTTGAAGTTCTAATGTTCCATGAAAAGAATCTAGTGTAGTGTTACCGATATGAGAAATAAGCAACCGTGAACCATCGCCAACCATCACGTGATCATTACTAGTGTAAGATTGAGGATTATCAAGATTTCCTGGATCAACGGTCATGTGAGAATTTGCTCTAGTGTCGATATACCAATTTGGATCGAAGTCCTGTGGGTTAGATACTGTAGTTGCAGCAAAAGCTTGAGAGTGATTTTCATTGGTATCATAGGAGTAGTCATATCGATACCAACACTTTATCGCGATGTGTCCAGTGTGCTCACAAATCTGACATTGAGGTGCTGAATTTGAATTAGATTGTTGCTGATTTGGTCGTGAAAAATTTGGTTGACAGAACTGGCATTTTTATTGCACAAGACGACCAACAGTATTGTTGTTGTGAAAAAATGTAGATGACTAATTTATTATAGGAGTGAACCCATGCCCATATTGACTGGGAGCTTGATTTGCTAAAGCAAATCCACGTCTTCTAGAGTTGAAAGAGGATCCTTGACTTCTGCCTCAATATGATCCACAACCCCTTCCACCATTTCGTTGACCAAAAATTGCAAGATTTTGATTTGGATTAAATCCCTCCTTTTCTTCATTAGTCACAGAACCATATCTCATGCCATAGCCTTGTAAGGCTATGACAAACCGACTAAATGCCAGGAATGGAGGTTTAGACAGCATGGTTGTAACAAACACATCATATTTTTTGCCAAGACAATGAGACAGTTGTACAGTCTTGTCTTCATCAGAAATTGGTTTTTGTATGGCTGCAAGATTATCACAAATAGATTTAAAATGAGTGAAATAATCACCTAAGGAAGTCGACTCTAGTTTGGGCATCTAAAGTTGGCTTTTTAACCGAACTTCTCTTTCTTTGGTTGCCTGAAGATAGGTTTCTTCAAGGCAGTACCACACTTCACGTGCTGTATTTTGGCTGACAACGTGTCCAAGAGCTTCTTCTGACAATGTTCCTATGATCCAAATGTGTAGCAGTAAATTTGTGGATTGCCATTCTTCATACTTAGGATTGGGCACTTCTTTATTTGACTCGTTTGTTGTGGTTTCCTTAGGCGGACCATGAGTAAAATCGTTCATCAGTTTGAGGTTTTGGATCAATGGAAGGAAGGTAATGCGCCATACAAGATAATTTTTGGAGTTGAGTTTAGCTGAAACTGCTGTGATAAGGTAATGAAGATTGACCATAAAGGGTGAACGATGTTGATGATTGAGCCATTTGTCTATGTGTGTCAAGAGCTTCAAGACTCTGATACCATAAAGAAAATAAGAAATTGGTTTAGGAATGACAAAGAGCTACTCAAAAACATGAGTTGCTCTAGCCATATGGTTCTTCTTTATATTGAGAAAAAATACCAAAGGAAAACATTTACTATATGGCATGCATGTGTAGATTAAGGAAAAACCTTAATCTATAACGTTACAATTTTGCCCATATAGGAAACTCTAAAATGGTAACATTAAATCCTATAGGAAAGTCCACAATACAAAGGGAAAGCAATCTTTTCTTGGTCCAGGTCCTCACATCCATGCAAGCTAGCATTGAAGTCTTCAACGGTTACTTGAGCATGTATAGGAATATCTTGTCTAGGTCCTCCAGGTATGGAATGTCTTTAACATGTCTACACCACATGGAAATATATTGTCTAAGCCCACCAATTATGGAGTGTTTGCAACGGCTAGGTCCACACTTCTCAAACCAATTAATCTTTTCTTCCATAATTTTTTTGAAAGCTCAATCTGCGGCGGATTCTTTTGCTTTATCACTATCGTAATCAACATTTAAGTTATTAAATTCAATCATTACCTAACCAAATGAAAAAGAATGGGCAAAACCATTACTTCACTGAGGTTTGTTGTAGTATTTGCTTCTCTCATATTTTCCCAAGTGTTTCGCACTTTCTCACATTATTAATACTCTTAAAATCCCTTTTCTAGATGTATAAGTGATCGGAAAATTTTCAGTATTTCCAACAACAGAGCAACTCTATTTATAGGGAAAATTTTCGGCTTGTTCAAACGAGATTTATTCTTGTTTGAACGAGAATGTGTTACTTTGCTAGTAAGCAATTTCGACACGTGGCACTTACGAGTAAAATTTCTAGCACGTGGAACTATATATAATGTGTCATCTATAGTGGTAGACGCTTGACTTGTCTGCCAGTTTGAACAAGACGCAATTTTTTTTCAAACGAGATTATTTAATTCTTAATCACTAAGAAATCTTCTAGAGCGTGAAACATGGCACCCAACGCAATTTTGACTTGACACGTGGCAATTGGGCGAGCCATCGGGTGCAGTTTGATGCTAATGTAGCATGATGATGTAACCTGCTTACGTGACTGATGATGTGGCGACTGACATGACATGTCATCAAACGAGATTTATTTTGGCAACTAACACAATTTTGACCTCACGTGGCAATTGGCAAGCCATGGAACGTGGTATGATGCTGATGTAATCTGCTCACATAGCGGATTATGCTGGCTTGATACATGGCATCAGACGGGGTTTTGATGGTAAGGGTGCAAGCCTAGCCTGTTCAAACAAGAAGGCTTGTTTTTCCTAAATTTAAAATTTTTCAATTTTTCTTTTCCTTTCCTTTTTTAATTTTATTTCTATTTTCTTCTTTCTTTAGTTATTCCGGATATTTCATGATGGGATTTTTAAATAGTGGTCCTTCCATAAAAGAGGCAAATCTCACATCAATTACAATGAAATGATTGAATTGACTTTTCATCTTTTTCCATATACAAGCATCAAACAATTGGCTCAGCTTTGCCTGAAGTGTTTTCGCAGGCAACTCACAAAGGATATTTCTACAGATCGACATCTGCAAAGGGAAAGGTCGCATGCATGCGAAGACCTGTCTCGAAAACCCGTAAGTGTCTCCTAATTTGCTCTTTAGGAGGTAGAGAAAGAAATTAAATTCTTATTGAGGGAATGGGGACCATGATAGCAACAGTAGAAGTGAAGAAGAAGATCTAGAGGGAGGGAGTGATCCAGAGCATATGCCAATTCATTTTCATGGAATACCCATATCCCTTGTGCGGATCACGAAAAATAATTATAAGAAGGGGCCATGGATGTTTTGCCAACACATGGCTGAACTTAATGGCGGGAATTAAAGGATGTGTTTTATCAGGGTATAGAAGAATGACAGGGTGATTCTCCTTTGGCAGAAATATTGTTGCCCGTTTGCAGGACTCCTGATTTCCGCCAAAGGAGAATTGCCCTACCATTCAACAACTATGTACCTTTTTTCCGTGAACCACTTAAGTACCCATTCACTACTGCGTACGTTCTCCCTATCTGCGTTTTCTTTTCTATACTTGTAATGAATACACAGCAATGTCTATTTTGTTTTAGAGGAATGCTTGGTCGTCTACCAAGCATCCTCGATCCCAAGGGTCCTTATGCCCCTTTTTTTTAAAAAAAAAATCAAACAAACCGGCCCACCTCTTCAAGGCTCCAGCCAAAAAATACCGTCGGCACTATTTAACCTGGGTTAACCAGCTAATAAAAAAATAAAAAATAAAATTATTTGAATCATGTGGGTTCTCTCTCCCTTCCTCATTTTTCCCCCAATTTCAATCTCTCTCTCTCACACACGTTCCCTCCTCCCCATTTTCCCTCTACCGACCATTCTGATCTGCACCAGCCATTCCGATCTCAGCCCTCCACTGATCTCCAGCATTGTGCTTCCCTCCTCCCCTAGTCAATGGAGGGCGGAGATCAAGGGAGAAGAGAAGCACGGTGCCGAAGATCGGGAGAGAGAGAACCACGGTGCCGGAAGGGCGTGATTCCAAGTAAATATATATATATATATATTTTTTTTAAGGCTAGTTAATCCAACCCGGGTTAACCAACCTTAAAATTACTTCACGCCAGCATTTCTCTGAAGAAGTGGGGCCAGCTGTGATTTTTTAATTAAAAAGAAATGGAGGAGGACCTCTAGAAAGAATGCTAGTAGACGGTTAAGTATTTTTCTTTGTTTTATGTAGTTGCTTTTTGCTCATTGCCGGTCAAAGAAGAGTATAGTATAGCAGCAGTGATGATCAGCTAGCTACTAGGACAAAATCAACACAATATTTCCATATGGAAAAGAAAACAAAAGTTGAGAACGAAAAAAATAAAATTGTTACACATGCATGCACATGGAGATGTCAACCCTGCATGGGTGGTTCTTTCAAGCTTAAAATCTATTATCAGACATTATAGGAGAATTGTCGTCATAGGTTTGTCAAGCTCAACCTAGGTCACCCCAATTATCAGACATCATTTTATCTAAAAAAAAAAAACCTATCAGACATCATGGAGATGTCAAAAATTTCAAATTCGGTTATGGACCTCAAAAATATCCTATCATGGTGCTCTGTTGTGTCTCTTCCGTTATTGTATAAGTATCTCTTAGTCACCCCAACTATCTCATAAGCTAGTCAAGAGCTAAGTTAAAATAGATTTATTTTGTTCATATCCACACTATCCACAACAAACCTCTACAACCAATTTTACTGGCAGGATTCCTAATTGGTTTTTTTACGTTTAAAAATCTCCTATAGAACTGTAGCGGGATTGGTGTTATGATTGAATTTTATTTTTTGTCTTTATATTTTGAATTTTATAATTTTTTTTTTTTTTTTTGTTGTTGTAACTGTACTGTTTGTAATTGTTTTTACTCTTTTTTTTTTTTTTTAAAAAAAAAAAGTGTTTCTAGCCTGGGACCTTGTACAGTTACCTAGCTATGAGTAGGCTTGCAAACACAAGAAATTGATTAGACACTTCTAGACCAGCCAATACAAGCCCAAGCCCAAGTAATTGTAATTGTGGCTGGATTGTTTTTACTTATATGACTTAATATTTTGAAATAACATGATAATATGACTCACAAAGATTTTTATATGTGAAATTTTCTTGATCCTATGAGAATTTCAAATTATATTGCGGAAAGCCCTTATTTTCAAGATTAAAAAGAAAATGCGAAGAAAACCTCAGTCGCAAAAAGCATATTCATGCATAAAATAAAGACCACCACTTGTTCATCCACTTTTTTTTTATTTCAAGTCTTCTTTTCCTAAAGTCGTACTAATCCATAGTCTTTCAAATTCTTGTTAATTTTAACGACAATTTCTGATGCTTGCAACCATTAAGAGGCAATTATTGTATTTTTTATGATTATCATTTTCTGTATTTTTATGAGTCTCAAGTCTCAAGGTAGGTGTTTTGGATCGATTCTTGACGAAGAAAAAGAGCGTTTTCAAGCAGTTGTAACCGCGTAGAGGTAGATTTCAGTGGTATATTAGCGAAAAGTTATGTGTTGTGTCGCACAAACTTGAGAGATAACTCAATTTTTTAAGGGGCTGGCTCTCTTGACTTAATTTTATGGAGACAAAACTTCATATTGTAGGGGTAGGAAAGAGTTTGGGCTTAAAAAGCCTTACATATATTTTTTTTTTCAAACATCAGCTCTCACTTCACATGGGCCAAAGGGCAAAGAGTGGGAGGCTCCAATTTCTAGCGAGCGATTGGCCTAAAGAGATATCGTAGATGGTGCAGCTTTTCTATTGAAGAATTTAGTCCCTTGGGCCAAGTTTGTTTCGACAAAAACGATTTTGGAGGAAATATTTTAGTCGAAGGGCTTCGTGAGGGGTGGAGGGTTACAACTTCCCAGCCACCAAGGCACACCAGTTGTAATAAACTCTAATCTAATATCTAAATCTTCCATTTTAAACAACCTAATCCTAATGTCAACCTATCTCACCCTATCAATATCCCTATCAACTACTACATAATTTGAATCAATATCAAGCAACATAATATGTTCTTCCTAATTTTCAACTTATACATTAACAAGGTTTCCTACAACTCTTGTTTGTAGAAGACATGATATCATTTTCCCCAGTACACAGAAGTCCTTTGAGTTGTTTGTAGTCTTTCAACGGGATGGTTAGTGAGGATAAAACACCCAAAGCACACTAAGAGGCACATAAGTCTCTTGTTAAAATATATCAAGTCAAATGGTGTCTAGAAATTATGGTTTACTAATGAGCACAATGGCCTAATTTTGAATTCACAATTAGTCAACCACAATGTACCATTGAGCAAAAATCTACTGTGCATGCATGATTCACTTCTCGACCAAAGGCTAACATGTACTAGCCCCAATTTTCATGAATATGTGTTAAACTCCACTTTTGCTGAGGTATTGTAAAATTTTATATGAATCTTAAGTCTCACATGCAGTATATAATAGTAGATTGACTTTATAACTGATTCCAAAGAACTCTAATTGAAATTTTGACTAATTCTTTCGAGAATAGTGCAAATATAACTAATGCTCCTAGGCCGTAACAAATGGAATCATTACAGTGTAATATTGGTCCGAAGACAATGCCAAGGCCTTGTAATATCCAAAATTTCAAAGGCGTATTAAATCCTACATTAAGTAAATGAATTATAAGTGTTGTTATGGATATGGGCTTAGTCTTACGTTAATTGTTTAGTTGGGGAACTAAGCGATTCCAAGGGACTCCAATTATAACTCAACTAATCATTTCGGGGTAGTCGACTCATGACAAATGATATTAGAACCATCTTTAGATCGTAAGACGACTTGTGATACGATGTATCAACACCCCCCCCAAACTCAAAACAGCATGGTAAAAGTTGTAAACATAACATCCCCAATAAAATTGCATATATTTTCACAAAAATAGCCAGAGCACTAGCATCCAATGAACATTCAACAAATCTCCCATTTCCATCCACCAACAATTCATCACATAACAACATAATAAGTCTCAAAACCAATTCTTCATAAAAACCACCATATAATAGCGATTACAAGCCAACTTCAAATAACTGAAAAGAAACGTAAGTCTCCAAACGAAAACCTAATACCAAAGTTGTCTAAATTATCAAATGACTCAAACCAATCATGGCTAGCTCCTCCACCAAAGCATAATAAAATACTCTAAATTAAACACATCGGCAAGTTCCCATGAACTCTAACCACAAAATCTTCCAATAGCTCAAGCCGTTAACTAGAAGCATTCCATCAACGCTATTCTGAAAATATCCTAACCAAATTTTAAAATTCTCATCTCAATAAGTAAGAGGATAGCTGAAGTCTCTTGGCTGTGTGATTAAGGTGGTTTTAGAAGAACTTACCTTTCATTGCAATTTTTATGAAAGCATTATACAACATGAATGAAAATATTTCCCATATTTTCATAAAATTTACAAAAACTGCCAAGGAATTTATTTATCATGCCTTGCATGCATCTTATAGCCATTTCCTGTGGAACGGAACAAATCATGCTTGTTTTCCCCCAAAAGAATCAAAACTTATCCACAGGGAATGACATCAATCATTCCCTCAATTAGAATGCTCATACCTCTTGGTACTATAATAAACATCATCCATATTGGGCCATCACAATCCATATCGACTGCAATAGACAACCCAAACTCTGACTACGTCCAACTGCGGTCAGGACTGTATTCTTTATCAAAAGAGGAACTTTTCAAGCTACTTCTAATCAATAGATGATTTCAAGTAGAGAATTTCAGTGGTGACATAACTTAGCTTTTAACAAAATAATACAGACATTCGCAATGATATCAATTTCCAAGCACAGTCATTGATAAAACTCAACTGATAGGCTCTTTCATCGATGTAATTATTGCACTAACTTTATCCTATTCATTGCCTTATAAAATCATGAGCTTGGCCCACAATATAGCAACAACACTCCTGCGAAAGCTCAAGCAATATCACTCAGAATCTAATCCAAGACTACAAATTCATATCAATAAAGCAGCCTTAACATATTTACTAGAGACTTCTCAGACTCTATTCTAACGCCACATAACAGTCCTCAACACCAGTCCCATGTCGTGTTCAACAGCGCATCTTCATAATAGGTAATCCCAGGATTCACAACAATTATTTGGACCCCAATGGGCTCCAGCCCCCTTTCTCCCTCTTCAAGATTTGGTCATGAAGTTCAAAGTATCAGTTTAAATCACCCGTGCACAATCAACTTTGAACTTAATAGGTCCCTTACCAAATCAATATTATTTTACCATTTAAAAATTGCCTCCAAAAACAGTTTCAATCAAAATTCAAGAGTCCCTCATAAAATCAATCTAATAAACTAGCTAAGATTTCTTGAGTATTGAGAGAAACTATTACTTAAGCTATGTAATACAAAAACGTATCTTTTTGATGCCGATTGTCAAAGAGCAAAAGAGGAGCATTTTAGCTGCAAAGATAACTAATATTAGAATTGCCGTGAGCAAATCTCCCTTTGGCAAGAAGGTAACTTAATCAGAAATTAATGTTCTTTGCCACATGCTGTAGTGCTGTGACGGGTTTCGCCAACAGGAAGAATGCTCAGCTAATTCTCTGCAATGCAGAGCGTGCGTTTAATGCTATTATTAGTATAGACCAGTATATATATACTATATAGTAATATAATATACTACTTATAGTATATATATTATATATATATATAATAATATATATGATATATATATTATTATATATATGGATCTGTTGGAGAGTACTAATTTACACGTGTACTCTGGAACAATAATTATTGTACTAGACAATAACAAAAGGATCACTCACTTTTATTCCCTTTATCCTTAAGGAATCAATTTAAAAGTCTAATTTCAACTGCGAAACGTTTGTAGAATATTCCAGTAATGCAAGGTTCTATGCAATTCTAATTTTATAGTGTAAGAATTTCTCAAAAAATATATGAGATAATTTGATTCTTGTCACCGCTAGTAAATAGGATAGGAGAGAAAATAGAATCTGTTTCTTCGTCTTTACTGAAAAGAAAAAAAAAATTAGGCAGTAACTTAATTGAATAGAAATAGAGACGCTCCAAAACAAATAAATTCTTTTGTAGCGAATCATTTATTAAGAAAAGAATAATAATAATACTTAAACACAAAGGCGGAAAAAGAAATAACAGTAACTTTGGTCCCCGAGCATCTAACATTATATTAATGATTGGCCTTACAGTTGCGCCATATTCACATGATTACTTTATGTGTTTAATTAATTTATAAATATTCTAAATAAGGAATATAAGGGGGAATCAAAATTAAAATGATTTTATCTGATATTCTATTCCTTTGATGAGATAATAATATAGGTAAATTAATGAAGGTCATAACATAGTCCTGTCACAACACCAACACCATCCTATATTGGCGAAGATGAAGAATAATTCACACATAAAGTTGGTAGTTTATACAAGGAGGGTTCATGAGTATTAAGTCTTACACTGCTAGTTTACTTTAGCGTGAATTGACTTTATAATGATTCTAATGAAACCTCTAAAGTAAACAGTCCTTTAATGATGTGCCAGATGCTAAGCTAAGTTTTTCACCCTGCGTCGTTACAAGCTAATACAACTGGTGTATTCTATCAATTATGGCCCTAAAGGGCAATTACGGCATAGGTTAGAAGATATCTCTCATCTCTCTCCTAAATTCTTGATGTTTATGTTGGTTAGGTTTTTCGAATTGCTGATTTACTTGGAGCAAATTGACTCAGATGCAAGTGCAAAAGAGCAAAAAAATGATTTGTTATAGAAAACATCTATGGTATATGCAAAGAAGGAAAATGACTCAACACCAATATAAAACAATATGCATTTATTTAAATTTAATACATCAACATACAAAGGTGGAAGGATTGAATTTAAAAAGAAAAAAAAAAGCTAATTTTTCAAAGTCTTTTTTTTTTCTTGGTTTTAAATTGATTTGATGAGCAATGACATTTGAAAGCTAGCAGATGAGCTAGGGCTCATACTTATCTTGATGAATTAGGACAAGATCTTTGTGGCAAGCTTGAAAATCTGCACTGAGCTTTAGATAGGATCAGGAATCTAGGCTGAAGGCTAGATAGCTGGCTTAGTACGGGGACAGCGCAGAGGAGACTGATAAGGACAAGTGGCTTTGAACGACACACGGTGGATGACACCCGAAGAATTAGCGAAATGGATGATAGGTGAGGACAGTGCGTCGACTTGGTGGTCAACAATGGCCTAGCTTGGAGGTCTTCAGCTGTGACCTAAAGCTGGGCGGTGGCTAGCAGTGACAAATCAAACAATGGACATCAATGATTGGTTGGACGGTGGCTAGTGTTGACAAAGGCCGAGGGTGGTGCCATGTGGTGGTCAACAAGCTTGGTTGTAGATGGCCAAAAATTGGTCGGGCCAAAAATTTGGTTGACTATGGGACAATGAATTGGGCTGAGTAATTGAGTCACTAAACTTGGCCAACTAACGGGCCAATGACTAGGCTTGGATTGGCTTGAAAAGCACGAGCCTAATTGTGGACCGGGTCATATGGTCGAATAAACTTAGTATTGTAGAAATATATGCGGAATACTAAAATATATAAATAAGAGCGGAAGTAAAAGAGAGAAAAAGATACAGAAAATTACGGATGGTTCGGTATTAGACACCAATGTCCACCACTCTGAATGGCCCTTAAGGCTACATATACTCATTAAGTTAATTATTAAATTATTACAGATGCCTCTATTTATAGAGAGATTATGAGTGCTGTACAAGTAAACTTAGTAGACTAAGGAAAGGGAATAAACCCTAGAATGGAAATATAATAATATAATATATATTCTAACATTCCCCTTCAAACTCAAGGTGAAAGATTCTGAAACCTTGAGTTTACAAATAGAAACGCAATATAAATGCAGTGGTTGACTACGGGACAATGAATTGGGTTGAGTAATTGAGTCACTAAACTTGGCGGACTAATGGGCCAATGACTAGGCTTGGATTCGCATGAAAAGCACGAGCCTAATTGTGGACTGGGTCATATGGTCGAATAAATTGAGTATGATGGATGCGTGTAGAGCTTGTGGTAACGAGTGACGTGTGTGAAAAAACACTTGCATGAGAAATCGCCTACACGTGAAGGAAATGTCAGTGTCACATGGGCGACACATGGAGGCATGTGTGGTGGCTGCATCAAACCAAAACTTAATAGATCCACTAAGTTGTGGATGGCAAACTGATTTAGGTGTTTGTTTTCACCCAAAAAAAAAGATTTGGTGGTGATGCGTAGGCAAGCTGACAAAGACGCGCGGTAGTGCATGAGGAGGCCGTTGTTGTTAGAGTTTATACAAATTGGTAGATCTGCACCTTGCAAACTTGAATATGAGATTAGTTTATTCAAAATCAGCTTCGATGAAGGCTCGAGAAAGACTAGCAGTGCCGTGAGAAGGTCTATGTCGGCGTGTGACCGGAGGCTTGTCACAATGGTGGTAGCGGGAGAAAAGTTGTGCCCAACTAGAAGGAGATAGTGAAATAATATAGACTGGAACAGCTCATAAAAGGAAGATCCTTGGGCACGTTCACTTAGCATCCTATCCATATTTCCAAGTCTTTGTTGTTTGGGTTTCTTAAATATATTATTAGATAGGCAGGGACAATGAGGAAACATGTATCATTAAATCCTATTATATTTCTTTTTAATGGCATTAAGAAAAAAGTTTTTAGCTCCAATTCAATAGGTTTTAAGGAGTTTTGTATGCTACCAACATAGGGACAGAACCAAGCGTCATAACATGAATGAAAAATATATTATAGATGGAGGGGGCCAAAAAAAAAGCATGAACGGAAATATAATTAAGATCGAAGATTTTTATAAATAATTATAAATAATAAATTAAAATTAACCATTAGGTTTAATAAAATATAAGCAAAAAAAAAAGACAAAAAAATGATGTTTCTTTTAATGTTTCAATTTTCAAGTTCAAATCAACTATTAAAATGAATCTAACGTTCTTTAAAATCCCAAAAAAATCATCTTAAATTGGATTTGTTACATTTGCCAACATTTCTTTTTCGATATTTACAACATCAAAAGAAAAAATCATTTTTTCAAAAAGTTATCTTCAATTGTCGCCGAAAACCTTAGTTTTGATTAATTATTAATGATAAAATGCTCATTATATAATTATAGATAAACAAAAAGAGTAAAGCAGAAGTAAAACGTCGATTAAATAAGTTGGAGGAAATTTGATATTATCTTTTCCGGTACATTTCCAACCATTAGTACAATTTCAAAAAATATTTGAACATTATCTGGAAAGTGTAATGTTAAACTAAATTATGACTCATAAATGATGAAAGGTTTTATTTTCAAATTGTTATTTTAATAATTGGTAAGATCGTGCTGAATATAAACTTGTTTACTAAACAAACAAATATCAGTAAATCTAGTGTAAATTGGTTAAGACCAAAAAATTTTTTTTCATATAGGAATTCAATTTTTTTTTTTTTCTAAAGCCAAGGGCCAACTTAAATTTGTTTTTTTGCCAAAATTATATACTTAAAATAAAAACATATTTAAATATTTGAAAAACAACCATTCAAAACTTTGGGGAGGAGGCTATTTGCCTATTCCGGTTTCCTTCCATAAGTTCCATCTGCTACTTATAACCCAATTTACACAACACACACACACACACATATATATATACTCCGTTTAGGATTACGATTTCAAAAAGTGCGATTTTAAAAATAGCGATTTCAAAATGTGTGATTTGAAAACGTAGGAAATATACGTTTTCAAATCGCAATTTTTTTTTAAAAATGCAATCCAAAACGATTCATTTTGTGAGATTTGATTTAAAATTGCACTTCTTGTCTACGCAATCGCAACCTCAAATGCACCCCAAGTTAACTATCTAGTGACTGAACTAATTCGTTTAGGTATATATGCTAAACTTGGATGGCAAGACTGTTGAACTCAAACGCACAAGATCATAACTTACAAAAAAAAAAACTAATTTATTACCTTTCCTAATTGGGACTCTTGAAGAAAGAGATTTTTTATTTTTTTATACGTAAGGAATTCAAATTATACATTTTACTGCTTACAAATGTTTATTTTAAAAAAAAACAATATAAAATAAAAAGAAATTCTGTTGAATATAAGAGCTGTATATAGATTAAACGAAGCAACTACCTCTCGAATTTTTGAAAAAGAATAAAGAACATAGGCCTCTTCGCGTGTTTGTGTCTATACATAGAGCTTGTATGGTAAAAGACACTAGAAAAAAAATGGGACAGGGAACTGTTATATTGGATATGAAAAAAAAACTTCATGTGTAATTGCGCGCCCATGCATTTCCTTCACAAAAACTGTTTTGGTAACCCAAAGAAATTAACTCAAGTGGTAAAAGTTTTGGTCATGATGACATTCTCATCAGTTTTAAGGTTCAATATTCTTTAGTGCAAACAATTCTTTGGAGTTACGCCCGGTGATGAAGCTGAAGTCTTATCCGATTTGTGTAGAATGGGTGCTTTGCACGGATCCGAAGTTTGCCTACAAGAGTAAATACACGAAGTAGCCCTGCCATAAAAAGTACCCGTCAAAAGAAAAAAATAAATAAATAACTGCTTCAGTAATCTATGCTTTGGTGCATTTCATGCCCTTAAAAACAAGAATATATTACTGGAAATTCAACTACATGTCCTGATTGAGCAATGTATTTGACAGACTTGAAAATTAAGAGACAAATATTTCATCTATAGTGATACTTTAATCTGTGTTAGGCAGAAGAATTGCTGGGCAAATCTCCTTTGGAAGTGGGCACACTGCAGCAATGACCGGCTCAGACACTTATTGGAAGATTCGGATTTCTAGCAATTTGTTCTTCAGATTGTTAGTAATTTGAACAACAAATGTGAGAGTATTTTTTGAACAACAAATGTGAGAGTATTTTTATGGGACTTACCTGTCCAAACAAGTAAGCGGGCAGCCCAAACCCTAAACTCAAAACTTGTTTAGGCAGCTGAGCCCCATATTAATACTCTCACATTTTGCACTCGAATTGCTGATAATCTCAACAAAAAAATTGCTGAGAATCTCTTTACTTTAGTGGCTGCCTGCCAACGGAGATTTTGCCGTGTAATGCAACTTGCCTTGAAGTCGAAGAATGATGCATGCAAACGTGTTATTTTTGGAAGCCTAGAAGAAGGATATCCGATGGAACAATGCGTTTCTTGTGTTGATTAAAGGCTTTTTATCACTTTATTCCTTACAGTACTGTAACCACTCCCTAGATCACATAATTGGAATTCCATTCATAGAACTTGATTATTACACTTTACCGGTTCAAAAAAGTATTACAATGGTTTGTGATTTGTATTGTCTTATCATACTAATGTGGACAACTTTTGGAACAAAAATCGTACCAGATATTCCTGTGTTTATCAACTTTCCTCAGTCAACACATGATTAGAAAACCCCCATGAATTTTTTATTAATTTGGTGCGGCCCAATTTCAACTTCTAAGGTCATTGTACAAAGCGTAGATTTCCACACACAGCATCTACTTGAAGCCGTGGTTTCACATCACATGCATGCTTGATAAGGTAAAAGATAAGTAAAGAAATAGATAAGGACAAGATCTAGAATAGGCCACGATTGATGCTTTCAAGATGGAAGATCCAGGAGCATGTTCTTGATATCGTTATTTTATACATGTTAAAGTTCCTGTTCGATGGCTTTCAATTGCCATCAAATGGTCCCAAGTATTTTGTACGTACGCAGAAACTCGAGAAAGCATTTATATGCGCTTTCTGTGCTTGCCTTTTGTTCTTGTGGTGTATGACAGCAGAAAGAATCCTTAAGAATTTAGATATGATGGAGTTGTCACTAATTGGTAATCGTGTGAATTATAAATTAACGTACGTGTACATAAAATGCATATAAGGATGATTAAACACAAAAAAATAAAGCTTTTTGCCTTTTTTCTGTTAAGGAAATTGATAGAAGCTGTAATTTCCTTCTCTTTTAAAAATATTAACAAAAACTTGCAACTGAATAAATACTAGTTTTTTTTTGGGATAAAATAAATTATTCTTGGAGTAATTGCGTGATTTTAATTAATTTACTGCATAGGTTTCTCAAACTATACTTTGCATACATAGGAATTGATAAATCAAACTCTATTGATTTTGTATTATTCTTGTGCACTAGTTTGATCGATTATGATAAGATCGAATGATCAATCCTACTACATTAGTCTGATCGATCGTGATACGATCAAACTTGACACAATTAAACGTTTGATCGAACATCTGATCAATCCTAGTGCATTAGTTCGATTGATTGTGATAGGATTGTAGAATCGATCAAATATTTGATCGATCCTAGTGCCTTAGTCCGATCAATCATGATACGATCAAATGAACAATCAAACTTGACATGATTAAAGGTTCGATCAAACATCATGTTGGGGTTCCATCATGTTCTCTCCTCTCCACAAGGGATTCTTGTTCTTTCTCACAATGTCCAAAGACCTCAACATGTCATATAGATCAAGACATTCTATAAGAGTGCTTAATAGTCAAATTACCCATGCAGTGACTAATTGTTGACTTCTCAAAGTACACTTTGTAGACATGTGAATTGATCGATTGAACTCTATGAGTTTTGTACTATTCTTGTGCACTACTCTAATCCATCATGATAAGATTGAATGATCAATCGAACATCCCATCGATCCTAGTATATTAGTTTGATCAATTGTGATAGGGTTCGATTGATCGTGATAGGATCGTTGGACTAATCAAATATCCGATCAATCTTAGTGCACTGGTTTGATCAATCGTGATACGATATAATGAATCGAACTTGACACGCTCGATCAAACTCTTTGGATTTTGCCTTGTGGAAAATAAATAATAGATATATCTAAAAAAAAATAGAAAATAGTGTGCATATATTAAATAAGAATAGAAAATTGAAAAAATTACTAATAATATAAAAAGAGTTAATTTTTTTCTATAGATTTTTAAGGGGTGGCTTGAGCCACCCCTCTTTTTTTTTCAAAAGTTTTTTTATTAAGTTTTTAACTTTTTCTTTTTCTTTTTTAATAACGCATAGCCATGTGTCTGTTTTTTAAGAGCGTTGACATGAACTCCTATTAACTTTTTGGATGGAAGATGGGCGGAGGTACCATCTTTGTTTTCAACCACAATCGAAGTACAATCTATGATATAAAATGAAACTTAAGTGGCAAAAAATAAAATTGTTAAATCACATAAGGCAAAAAGGTATTTAACCCTTAGATTTATTGTTCTTTTAGATGATGGAGCGCTAGTGTTTTCCTTTTAAATTGTGTTTCTGTTCTAAGCTGACGTGGCATTTTGTTATTTGGATGCACAAAAGACTTGGTTTATGCCAGGTTCTTAATTATAAACGTTATTCTCTATTTTAAATATGCATATCAGCGGTGAGTTCATTAATACACATATTTAAAATATACGTTAAAATATGGAAACGACCTTAGTCGTCGCTTTATTATGTTTTTGAATCGGGGTGTCAAAAAGACTCCCCATGAAGGTGTTGGTGTGATGTGTTTTTCACCCATCAATTTTGTGGTTGAGTCATCCTCTAACTTGGAGAGTGTGGACCATGGTAGTTTTCATGTCCATTGTGGCTTTGGATTTATTCTACAATTCAAGCTAGAAAAGGGAGAGACTTTCATGCTCTATATAAGTACGATTTGATCCATTGGTTTTGGGTGCCAAATTGAGAGCTTTAGTGGAGAGGGATAAAGAGAGAGCACCATACACAATAAAATAAAGATTTTTTCTTTTTTATTCTCTTGTGTAAGAGTGGGATTTTGGTGTATTAGGGTTTTGAGTTTTGAGTGGTTTTTGGTTTTGAGTGGTTTCTTACCCTGTTACTCTTTTTGTACTCATCTTTTGATAGTGGATTTTCTTTAGGTTATTTCTAATAGTGGATGTAGGCTTGTTAAGCCAAACCATTTAAATATTGGTGTCATGTGTGATTGTTCTTTGCTTTCTTCTTATTATTCGCATCTTACGGATCTTGGAAGAAATAAGATATATTTCCTAACAACTGGTATCAGAGCTTTTGGTTCAAATGGGAGCGATGGCAGGAGAAGAAGGAAAAGCAAAAAGAATATTTGATAGCACAAATTTTGCATACTTGAAGATGTTGATCGAAGATATACTTTATGGGAAATATTTACATCTGCCTCTTCTGGGGGAGCAACCAAACGATATGTACGATAGCAATTGGGCCTTACTTGATCGAAAGGCTCTGGCAGTTATCAGGTTATCATTATCAAGATCGGTAATACACAACGTTGTGAAGGAGAAGACTATTGCAGGTCTGATGGCAACTTTGTCAAGTATATATGAGAAACCATTGGCAAACAACAAGATGCACTTGGTGAAGAAGTTGTTTGATCTAAAGATGGTTGAAGGAGCCTCAATAGCGAATCATCTCAATGAGTTCAACACCATCATAAATCAATTATCGTTAGTGAATATTGATTTTGATGATGAGATTCGCGCTTTGATTATGTTGGCGTTGTTGCCAAATTACTGGGAAGCTGTACATATGTCTGTGAGCAATTCTGCAGGGAAGAGCAAGCTCAGTTATAAAGATATAATGGATTTAATCCTAAGCGAGAAAATTTAGAAAAAAGAAGCTGGCAAAACCTCGACTTCTGGTGCAACCCTAAACCTCCAGACAATAGGTAGAATACAAGACATGAACTCTGGCTGGGGCATATCAAAATCTAGAAAGGGTATAAGCAAGTCCAGATCTGGACGACAACTAGAGTGTTGGAATTGTGGCAAGACTGGCCACTTCAAGAAAAATTACAAAGAACCAAAGAAGAAGACTGGTAACGACTCCGCAAACGTTGTGGTAACAGAAGAAGTATAGAATTTGGGGTGGGTATCGGTGGAATCGATGACTGTAGAGAGTTTTTCGCCTACCGTCCCAACTATGTTGGTGAAGTCGATAATTTCACCGACTTCATTCCGACGTGGTTTATTCAACCGTTACCGTCATCGGCAAATTGGTGGCGGTGCCAATCGGTAATCGGTATAGAAAGAAAGAGCTCCAGTTAGTCTATTTTCGAAATGACAAGAGAACTAGCTTATTCTAATCTATTCATCCCTCACTGAAGAGGCTATGTGTGAGATACTAGGATTAACCTCCTCTCGCGAAGCATGGCTTGCCCTTGAAGAATCCTTCTCCGACAAATCCAAGACTTGTGAAATTCAACTCAAGGATGATCTTCAGATGATGAAGAAAGGATCTCGAACGGTTGGTGAATACGGTCAAGACTTTAAAAATATATGTGACCAGCTTACTACTATGGGTCGTCTAGTCGATGACACCAACAAAGTTCATTGGTTTCTCTGCAGACTAGGTGCTGCCTTTGCTTCATTCTCCACGACAATGTTATCATAGACTCCTATACCCACTTTTAGGGATGTTGTTCACAAGGCACAGAGCCATGATTTATTTTTTGAATATCTTGATGCTCAAGCTGGATCTGTTGCAGCTTTTACTGCTCAACGTGGTGGTCACTTTTTTGGCCGCGGTGGATGACACAATCGTGGTAGTGGCCACTACAGTAGAGGAGGTTGTGGTGGTCATACTTCGTTCACCGATCAACATGATTCTTCTTTTGGATCTTAGTCTTGCTGATCAACACTTCCAATGGTCTTCTTCAGCGGCCTAGTTGTCAGATATGTGGTAAGACTGGACATTTAGCTGTTGCTTGTTGGGAACATTTCAATCAATCATTCCAAACGGCCAACATTGCAAAAGCCTTCTCATCTTGTACGATTCAGGACACCCAAGATTCAGATTGGTACATTGACAGTGGTCCATCCTCCCACATGACTAATGATGCCGGCACTCTTGATGCTACCATTGCCTACAATGGTTTTGATAAAGTGGTGGTCGGCAATGGAGCCTCTTTTCCTATTACCCATACTAGTTCCCTCTCTCACTCCACTCCTCTTGGCTCTATTTCCTTGTTAGGTGTCCTTGTTGTTCCATCTCTTACAAAAAATCTTATCTTTATTAGTAAACTCACTATTGATAATAATTGTTCCATCACTTTCATTGGATTTGGTTTTACTATATAGGACCTGCTCACAGGGGTGGTGTTGGGAACCGGTAGATGTAAGGATGGTCTCTACGTCCTTGATTGTGGCCACAAGGCTTTTCTTGCCTCTCCTCAAGACAAAAATTTGTGGGCTTCTTCTAATGTCTAGCACGCTCGCTTAGGGCATTCTTCTTTTTACATTGTCGAAATTTTGAATAAAACAAGGACATCTCTATTAATTCCCCTGTGTCTTCCTTACCTTCGCGCATTTGTAATAGTTGTCAACTTGGCAAGAGCCATCGGCTCCCTTTTGCTCTTAATGAAACACATAGCTTATTTTCCCTTCAATTAAATCACTGTGATTTATGGGGTCCTTCCCTAGTTATGTCTACTTCGGGCTTTCGTTATTATGTTATTTTCGTGGACGATCATTCACAATTTACATGGTTTTATCCTCTTAAGCACAAATCTGACTTCTTTGACATTTTTCTTTGCTTTCAAAAATTTGTTGAGAGTCAATTTTCACAAAATATTAAGGCTTTTCAATGTGATGGTGGCTCAGAATTTACTAGCTTGTGATTTAAACATCACTTATCTAGTTGTGGTATTGAGCAG